>JAUZNJ010064561.1:0-36148 GCA_034780135.1 Jordanella pulchra
TCGACCACAGAAAAGGACGCCTGCCTGAGGAAGCTCTGGATGAGCTTGCCGGTCTGCTCAAAGAAATCTGCCTGAGGAAGCTCTAGATGAGCTTGCCTGAATCCTGCCTGTCAGCTCAGAGAAGCCCGTCTTCCTCAGACAGGCTTCTCTGACTGAACAATCTGTGTTTATTTACAATAAACTTGTTGAACTTTTTCCCTGTGTCCGAGTGGTGTTCTGCATGTGGGTTAGATCTCTGAAACCCACCATGACAGTAACCTTATCACTTTAGTATATGCGTATATAAAAAACAGGTGATAGGCTATTTTGACTTCTTCTTTTCTAATAAATACCTAGTTTGAATAATCTACAGCTAATATATTTAGTCTGCTCTTACTGAGATGTCCACATCTCAGAGGCTGTTGCCTATGAAGAGCTCATATTGGCTCTGTACGGCTCTGTGATTGTATACGTGTGCTAACCTGTATAATAGGAGGTTATCTCACTGCTCAGGATTCACCTTATTAGCCCTTAAAAGCGTCACTAGTTAAAACACTGCTGTCTGTGTGCTGCATGTGGTGCTGCTTTATTTACTCTCTTTGACAGCTTGATGGATGCAACACAGCCTTTCTGCTGTTCTAAATACTTCAGCTGTGTCTGTTTGATTATTCTGCACGAAAAGACAGACCTGCTCCCCCGTCTGTCTACTTGAGGTAGCAGTCAGCGAGGGATGAGTATAAGCTAGCTCTTAATACATTTGTCTCTCACGAGATGAGAACAAAATAAGAAGATCAATATCATAGAATAAAGATAAAGTATACAGATGTTAGCAGGTTAATTATTCAAGTTTTTCTCAGTTAGCTAGCCTGCAGTCTGCTTCTTAACAGAACACTTGTGGGCTGCCAGCTGTAGTTTTAAAACTGTTACGTTCATAACAGTGTTAGTCAATGCTTCTTAGCTTCCAAAACTGCTTACGCTTCTTTACAACAGAAAATATGTCCATGCAATCCACTCGGTCTTTCTTGCTGATGTAGGAAAGGTGTAGTCACTTTCCTTTATCCAGCAGACCAGAAGTGTGGAGTCACATGTAAGGGAGGGGCAGCATTATAACATGAAAAGCATTTGATAAATAAAGTTTGACAAAGTTTGATTTTATTTGATTAAGTTATGCTTTGCATAGTGATGGAAAATACCCAGTCTTAACTTTTCCAAGCATCTCAATAAAGCTCCAGCGTGTATGATTTATTCCAATCTTGTGGTGTGCAAAATAAATTACATACAACCGAAAAGTAAAATCTGGTGCCTCCCCAATAAGCATATACTAACTTGCACGAAGAATGCAGTGTCATAAATGTGAGAATGTCAACATCCTGCATGAGTTCAAGTGTCCTGTCATTTATTTATTGATTTTTATAAGTTACAAGTATGTCATTCATGTATATGGTACCAAGTCACTACTAATAGTAACAGTTGGCTCCTGGTATGACTTCTGTGAGAAATAACACTAATTGATTACTGTTGCAACAGAACTTGTCTATGTGGTTACTTTTTATTCCCTCTCATTGGGAAATAATATGGCTAGAACTGCATTTCAACAGAAAAAAGATCGAACAAACGGACGGGAGAACGATCTCCAGGTCATCTTTGCTTACTCCACCACCGACAAAAAGTCTTCACATAAATGCTCAAGGGTAACAAGATTGTCCCTTTTTGGCTATCATAATCAAGGATGGCAATGCAAAATGGTATCTTCCATTGTATGTACCACCACTCATGTATTTATAAACAATTAACTGTAAGCTATTGAAATACAGTATTAGGTATTAGGCTTTGGCAGAATATGATTTATGAAAGAAACACTTGACTTTAGCTCATTAAAAACATGTAGCAGTTTTGAGTTCCCAAATTAAATCCATGAGGTATGTTGATACCAGTAAACTATAAATGAAAAGAGCCTTACCAGACGTTTTCTGATACGCTCTGCATACTACTTGGACATTTTCGGCTCTACGTCCTTTAAATTATTGATTATACTCACTCTTCCTCCCAACTTGACCCCCATCCCAACACTTTAGGTTTTTAATATAAACAGAAAATACATTTTATTCAGTTTTGAGCATTTAAATGTGTTCAAAATCTGTTAAGCTTTTGGTTGCAAAATCAAACTGGGACTAAAATTATTCTAAAAAATAATATTAAAGTAATCAACCATCTCGTATTGTTTATTTCATGTTAATAGAAATTGGGAAGGTTCCTGGTGTAAAGGGTTTAATTTGAACAAAAGGCAACTTTTATAGAAAAGCAAAGAGAATCCCACAAGAAACAAGAAGACATCAAAATCTGAATGCATCTCTGCGAGAAAGAAATCAAATCAAACTTAAAACCAAGTGAGTACCATCAATAGAATGCAAAGCTGTTTGTGAAACTAAGGGAAGGATGAATAATGGGCACAGGAGAAACCATACAAGTCTTAACCAAAATGCACGAAGCAGAACGCAAGAACTAAGAAACTCAGAACAAAGAAATGGACTAATATGAAAAAACCTAAACAACAAACTGTTATAACAAACTGTCCTGATTCTGTACACCAGCTTTGGTCTAATTATCACATGATCTACACTCTGACATGATCTGGATTCCTCTTGGATCTCTGACCTCCCAGCTCTGACTGAGTTTCCATCCAAAAGAACGAGCAAAGCTATTACCCTCAAGGTAATTCAGTCTGTATCCCTTTGCATGGTATTGCTCCTCAGCTTCCTCAAAGGAACCAGGTGAACTTAAAGGGATCAAGTCAGCAGACTTGCCTGCGGAGTTCCTGCTGTGATGCCACACGCCAACCGGCTTCATCTCCTCTCGTCTTGGCTTTCCTACCAATCCTTCCGAGTTTAATCATTCTGAAATTCCTTCTGAAGATAAATTCCTTCTTCGACTGCTGGACACTTGCAACTCTCCTCAGAAGTTCCAGATGCTGTGGCTGACAATCACCGTTGTTCCAGATCCTGTTGCACTATTCGATAAATTGTTCAATTTCTCCTTCAGCGTCTGGCTTGAATTCTGGGTCATTAGTTTGAGTTCGTTACACAAACAGCAGAAAATAAACAAAGAAAAACAAAAGTTAGACCCTTCTTGTCACCAGAGCCAAATTCTGTAGGAAACTTGGAAATAAGTGCCTTGCATAGGGGCTCATCAACATATTACAAAGGAGGAAGTAGGAATCAGACTTGCAATTTTTGATCCAAAGACAACCCTCACCTGACGATAACAAAACTGAGTAATGATCACACAGGCAGATATTTACAATTGTTGTTTATTTTACAAGCATTTTATAAATAAGTCAGTCCAGTTTTAAGTTCCACTTGACATGAAATGCGTCCAGGTTTTCCCTTGATGTCACAGATCTATCCTGGTTCTTTGGCAACTAGTGCACTGAGACTGCAGAGGTATTCAGAAAATAAACAGAAACATGGTACCAGTATATAATGATGGCAGATCAAGTTATATCCTTCTAAATTCACTAAACACCTTCCCTGTCGAGCTGTGTCAAAGACTGCTTCTCAGTGTACAGCTGATATTTTAGTCTGTACCTCTCCTCTTTGACTCATTCCTGTTTTACTGTCACTGTTGAGCGCTGCATGCATTGCGTGTGTTAATTTGAAAGTCATCATGCATTTTAATTAGCTTGCAGAGCTTTGGGAGGTGTCTAAAACATCTCATGTTATCCAGAGAAACCCATGTGACAAATCCTGTTAGAACTTTGCTAAGTATAAAAGCAGAGGCTGTAACTGGATTATCACCAGCTGCCTGCTGGAAGTGTGCATTTTAACACTACAGGTGTAAGATCCAACTTCAAGTTTAGAACCACATCTGACTGGATGAGATCAACGAGGTACTGCTAAACCATTACTATGCTACCATGTTACCATAGAAACAGTAACAGTATGTAAAAGCAGCAGAAAATAAGCTGTAGAAAAGCAGATCATATAGAGAACAACTGTGGGTTTACGCTTAAAAAACATTAACCAACTGATAACAGCATTTTCTTACTAGAAATAACCATTAAGGTTATAAACACTTAATTACAGTTAGAGCTGTTGGAAATGTAAGTAATTAATTTGCCTGATAAGCTTGTCTAACACAAAGTCAGTTCTAATTAGAGACAATGAAATAAAAAATAAAACACTTTATAAACTTTTGCACTTAACACAAAAGCTGCATGTCAGAGTGAAATATTCATAACATATTGAGGAGATTTTTAAAACTATAAGCAGTTAAGCCTGGAATTTATAAAAATATTTAAAATTTGAGTTTGGCTACTTTTCCAAGACTATTACTGAAAGGAAATGATTTAAAACAAAGACTGAAACAATAATTTTGACCTTGAAACACAAAGAAAACACTATCCTGATAAAAAATAACAGCAATTTTTTTTCTTGCTTTATTATCTGAGGTTTTTTGATCCTATCCAGATGAAGTGAACAAATCAAATGTGATAGTTATTTTACTCCCAGTCAGCACTTTTATTCTTATTTTGCAAAAGTGGCAGCCTTTATCTCGAAAGTGAATTGACAGAAAATGTGGTGCAGAGAGAGGGTGAAGACATAAAGCAAAGGTCTCTGAGCCAGAGCTCAAACCCAAGAGAAGGTGTCAAGGTGCACCACTTCTACTCCTGCACCACCACACCCAAAAATAACATTTTTCATTCATGCTGTAGGTTAGAAGCGTCTATTGGTGGCCCCTTAGGTTTTTGGGGATCTAAGCAACAGTTTATTTCTCTAATGCCTTGGGCAACCTCTGAGTGTCAAACAAAGATTTGTTTTAGTGTGAGACAAGTGCTCTAGGAGTAAAATGGCTGTGTGCAGAGTTGCTTATGTTCCTTAACTTATTTAAGGAACCAAAGGAGTAGTGCAGAAGTCAGTTGCACCAGTAGAATTCATTGCTATACCAGACAGGAAAACTCTAGACTAAAATTTCACTTAATCTAATCATTTATGTTTATGAGTACAGCATCAGTGTCACATATATGCTATGACCTCTGGCCACCCAAAACAGCAATTTCTGACCTTTTTCTTTGGAACTAAGCTTTTTGTATCATCAAAAACATTCCCATCCTGGCCAACAGTGTACACTTCTGCATTTATTTGTAAATACTCCACTTGTATGAATATATATAAGATTGCTTTTACCACTGAAAAAACAAAAAAACAACAAAGCAGACAGCTTACATTCTAAACCTCCTCCCGGTGATCAGCAATCAGTACATTTTTAGCCAATGGTTGGTTTTGGACAAACTTGATTTTTTCCTGTCTTTGAGTTTAGGATCCAATATCATAGGAGTAGATTTTTTGTAGTTCATAGTGGCACTTTTCTATGCAATGCTCTGTAACCAAATGTTGTTTTTCACATTATGTTCATCAACTTAATCCACTGGACATCTAGAGGCAAAGATGTTAGAATGTAGACACAGATTCGGAGCCATTCCTGGTCATGTGTTTTATTGTTTGTTTTTTTTTGTAATTGACAATCAATTTCACATCCTTTTTTACAAATGGAATTAACAACAGGTGAAAATTATTGGCAATTAGCAGAACACACGGAATAAAGGAGTGGTTTTGACCACTTCTCAGGACCTATGCTTTCTGGCTGATGTTTTGGTCACTTTTCGTGTGTGAGTGGTGCTTTTAAACTTGTGGTAGCATGAGACAGACTCTATAACCCACACCCAAGTGACTCAGCTCACCCAGGTTGGCATATCAATGCGAACTATGGCAAAAGGGTTTGCTGTGTCCATCAGCATAATATCCAAAGACTGGAGGCGCTACCAGGAGACAGGCCATTAGACGTGGAGGAGGCCAAAGGAGGGCAACAACCCAGCAGCAGGACCACTACCTCCACTCTTGTGCAAGGTGGAACAGGTAGCAGCCCTGCTAGAGCCTTGCAAACTGACCTGCAGCAGGACAAAAATCTGCATGTGTTTGCACAAATGGTTAGAAACTGACTCCATGAGAATGGTATGAGAGCCTGACCTCCACAGATGGGGGTTGTCAGAAAACTCAACTTTGTACAGAACAAACATTTTTATGAGAATATTTAACGCATTCAGATCTAGGATGTGATATCTGAGTGTTCCAAATTTTACTGATTTATTTATTCACGTAACAAATATACAGTAAATAAATTCCAGCAATGTATGAAGACATTATTCAGGAGAAAACAAATGCCAAACAAATTCAATGAGGCCACGACCATTACATACTATATATTAAACTACTGGTTAATAGTTTTTTTTGTTTTACTCAAATGGCCAACAATGATCTTTTCTGTAATGTGTAATAATAAAAAACAGTCTATGAACGTTTTTAAAAGTTTGCAATTTTAATGCCAACTGTCATTAAGAGGATGCTCTATTTTTTTGCTAAACGAAGTCTCCTACCAATTGTGAAGGGTTTCTTTAAATCTTCCTCAATGTATTGTAAATATATGCTGTAATGCTGCTGAAATGCTCCAGGAAGAACATTGTGATATTACCATACCAAAACCCTAAAGATGGCTGACAGAAACGTCCTTTATGGGGAGAATATTCCTATAACCTTCAGAAAAGATAAGATGCAATAAAGTGGAACAAAAACACTGAAATATCTCTTAAGGATAAGAGACTCTTCGCCAGATGGTCTGTATTTCCCTTTTTATATGTTGCTGCATATTTTATATAAATAATTTCTACACAAAACATGCACATCAGAGATAATTAGGCTTACCTTGAACCTTGAATGTTAGATGGTGAAAATATATCTGTTGTTTCCGTGTGCAGATGTCTTACACAGAGATTTATCTTGAGAAAAAAATACTCAAGCTTTACTTGGACTTTATCTGATTTTCCAGAAATTTCATTGAATATTAAGAGCTAATTTTACAGAGACATTTTATGTTTAAGTAGATATCTACCCAATAACTTTCTGGGTACTTTCAGTAACCAGCCTCTGTTATTAGATGACTTCTTCTGGAACTTACCAAGAAATTCCTAAAACTTACCACTAACCTTCTGACTGAAGTAATTGAAAAGCAGGTTTAAACCATTTGTCTAACAATGTTTATCCCCAAGAATTAATTTTGTTTGAACCTAAATTAAACCTACCACTTCTGATGTTTCTTTTCCACTGCTGGATCCAAAACAAAGCTGTTGAAATCCAGTAGAGTTATCGTTGGGATATAATTTAAGAAATAATAACTTAGCTTGGAGAATTTACTTGTAATTTTAATAAGAAATCTGCTGAACATCTTCATGGCCTTCCAATTTTGAATCCCCTTAATATTGTCTCTCTCCCACTGTTAAAATATATCCCTTAAAATTGACTTATTCAAGTAATTACTGATCTATCTTATTGTAGAAAGTCATTCAGCAACTTAAAAGGCCCCTTTTATATTATATAATATTACTATTATTGTTATCATTATAATGCAAAATTTAGATAATTGGAAATATTTTATGTCCTGTAGTGTTTTGTAAATGAAAAAAACTACTAGCTCCATGCAGGACCCATGTAGTTCTGGGGTAAATGTCTTCTACATAACAGCATGAATTATTTTTATTTAAAATTAAACTCACTTCCCCAATCTTTAGTTTGCTCACGGGAATAAGAATGCTTCATCTGTACAACTTCCAATTTACAGTAGGTTAAATAACACACTCCATAATTCACCATCTTTAAAGTTGTTTAACAGCTTGGCTCATCAACAGAGGACAAAACGAGCTTCTGAGCATCATTAGCAACTCATGCTGCCTCACTTTCTCTTAAGAAACAAATCCTGATGGAGCGTTCTTCTAGTAGCAGATGAATGTTATAGATGACGGGCCAAATGTTTCTGTTGGCAGGCATGGAGGCTGATAAATGAAGAGATTGATTAGTGTTTGGTGACAGCCTGCCTGGGTGAACGGCTCATGTCGACACAGTGGAGTGGAGATGGGGGAATTAAATGCAGACTAATTTGCTGCACAGTAAGGAACAGAGCAAATGAGAGTGAGATGTTAACTCATATCCATTTAGAAGTATATGTAGGACATGAAAAGGGTTGTTATTATGTAGCTGTCAGGAATCATTACCGTGACTACATTTTCTTTGACACATTTAAATGGGAGCTAATAATGACCTGCTGGTGAATCTCCTTCTGGAGAGAAGAATGAGTCCAGGATGTTTACGACTGGGGGCCAATTTAGGCAGGCAGATTACCGCTTTATCGCATCCTTGTCACTAAGTCATGACACAGTTCTATAATAAAGCTAATTGTGCTTCTAACTGGAGCAATGATTTATTAAAGTATTGTTCGATACAAAGCAAAGACAACAAAAAGTTTATGGGATAACAAGGATTTTGTGCAATTTTTTGTTTCAGTTTTTGTTAATATCTATAATGTATCCCAAACCCCACCCCACAACCTTAAAGGTGCTTAAAACTATTAAATTGTCCTTTTGATAATCTAAAAATGCTGAAAGCTTAGGTCTGAGTGTTATCAGAGAAAAGAAAATTGGTTTTATTTGACAAGATTAGTAGTATATTGTTTATTTACGCAGCATTTATTAATTGAAACTACCACCTGATCCAAAACAAAAATAAAAAAAAATAACCTTTGCAAGGAAGAACAGATAAAGTCTTTTCCAATGTTCTGTCTGTTCTTGGAGGATGAAGGATTGCACTAAATTCTTAACACTAAAACAAACATCAAGGATGGATTCACATACAATATAACCAAAACAAGTTACAGGCAGCTTAAAACAAACAGTGGGATGCAACATAACCTTGAACCTAAGGGAGGCTGGCTCCCTTTCCAAAACATCTCACACTGAAAAACTGTTTCTCAGCTTAAATAAGCTAAGCCTCATGCCTAACAAGTGTGCATCTTGAGCGAATACTTTTGTGGAAAACAAGATCATATTCAGGTTTTACAATAAAGAAGAAGAATAGATTGGAAACTGAATTATCACATTATAGTAATAGTAATTGAAGAAAAAACAACCAATCTAGTTGGTTAAACCAATTTTTGTTAGATTAAACAATATATTGTTCAGAAATTGACCAAGCCAATGCTTTTTGAACTGGTTTAATTGATTAACCAAACAACAACAAAAATTGTGTGTGATAGTTATGGACCATGAGAACATTTGCGCTCTGCTCTCTAAAAAGTATTATAGTGCTGTCATTTTTAGTCGCCCCTCACCTTTTACCTTCTCCCAGTGTTTACATATCCATTACTCTCCAGTGTTTTCTATGTTCCCCATCTTCATGCACCTACAGAGCCGTTCAGCCTTAGTTGATGCCAACTGGAAAAGGTCCAAATCATCTGCAGACTTTTTGTTCGGTAAAGTCGCCACTGTTAAAACGATTATGTTTCATTACAGTGGAAATGGGAGAACAGAGTTTCCTGGCGCCTAAGGATCAATAACCTTGCATCGTATTCTGCAGACATACCCCCCGCATCCACCTCCACCCCCCAATACACACACAGCTGCTTCCCTATTGTCTCCCAGTTCTTTTTAGTCTGCTCAGGCCGACTCTCCTCAAAGGAGAAGAATAGTTTTTGTTGTTTCTAATTTGCTGACGTATCTTCTGTTTATTCGTCATGTCTTTTGATTTATACCAATCACCATTCAGCTGGGTCCTCATTCTGTGCTGCAGGCATTAACTTTGTTTAGTGTGTGGATGAAAGCAGAGTGGTGTTGTTGGTCAAAGGACCAAACTGACTCAGTTGTTTCTGTCTAATTCTATTTGTACCAAGAACTAGGGAATAAATACACATTTTTTTTTTTTTTACTTTATATTCATTTTAATTCTATTTGCTTTAAGAATTCAGTTTTTAACAATGAAAAAACAGGTACAACTGGAGGAATGCATTTTAAGGAATTGAAGAGATTTTGCACTGTGGTTATGCCCACCTAAAACACAGAACAATGGGGAACAGCCATTGTCTTTTCCTTCCTTTATTAACAACTTTGCATCATCTTTATACCAAAATATAATTGATAGATATCACATTCCCACATATTTGTACAGCAAATCTGTACTAACAGTGCAAGAAAACCTAACCCATCATACATGCACAGGCTAAGTTGCAAGAAGAGGACAGGGCAGAAAAAAAAACAATTTTGAGCAACACTAGTTGCTTGAAAACACCATTAGACAACTGGTTCTGAAAAAAATTAGGACACACGGAGAGACTTTTATTAATTTATGACCGACCCACTTTCCTTCGATGCGGGAGACTTATCTGTTGCCATTAGTGCTGCTCTTTAACTTTAAGTAAGACTCTAGCCACTATCAGGTTCATTAAATGTATCTGTCAGACTGCCTTTGGCAATGTTCCAGCAGATAGAAAAACCCAGTGAAATACATTTTCTGTAAATCACAGTTCCCTACATCTTTAAATTGTACATTTTATATAATTTTCTCCCTATTGCTGCTTTTTATCTCTCAGACAGGAAATGACTAGCAGAACTAATAGATCTTAATGGGCTTAGAGTGTCTGATTACAAAATAGGCCCATTATAACAATTAGTATTTCCTGAAATAACACCCAAATGTTGTTGATGAGATACTTTTATGTTTTAGCAAAGAGGATTTTTTAACGGGATGTTACATGCACTATACAGAAGTTGACCACCAAGTTAAATGGGACCAGACCCTCAATAAAGACAATAACAAGACAGGACGTCTAGAAGGAAGTTAGGAAGTAAAGGTAGGAAAAATTGTTTTTTTCTTATATCGTTTTATAATCTTGTAGCTTGGAAGGTAAAATATACAGTGGCAGACAGGTGCAAATGTGCAGTAAATTGAGAAAAACATGCAAAAAAAATATCAAAAACTAATAAAACAGTAAAAACAGTGCAAACCAAAAAATGCTACAATCACTAAAATAGAAGCAAAAACCTACAATCAACAAAAACATGCAAATAAAACTTGTGCAACCACAAACAAAATGCCATAATCAACAACAAAATGCTGCAAACACAGAAAGAAAAAGATGCAGATAATAAAAAAAAACTACAACAAACTCCGTTTTATATGAAAGGGAAATGCTCCCGATTACTAGAGAGAATCAAAGAAAGAAGAAACGATATCGGATCATACAAACAGGAAGATGAGCTTTAAAGGATTATTTTTTTGTTGGAGGAAGAAGGAGAGGTTTGATATCTTTAATCTCACTTTTAAACACTTAGTCTTATAATATTACAGAATGACAGCATAGTTATGTACTGTGACATATATAAGTAACTCTGGTCTGGTATGATTTGTTCTTTGTTTGACTAGATGAATGATTCGATTTGTTTAGTTGATTGTAGGTTTTTTCATATATATTTAATGACTTCAGCATTTTTTGTTTAAATTGTTTTTTTTGTTGCATTTTTTTTTTTGTTTGTGTATTTTGGAGTTTCCGTCACACATTTTTATGCAGCTCGTTTTGTCACTGGATGTGCATTGGCCACTGTGAAAACATAACAGAAAATCCACTTTTTTTGCTACTAAATGATTTTTTTTTATTGTTTGCTTGGAGTCTCTAGAGGTGCATTCACACCAAACTCAAAACTTGGTAAAAAATATTGCCAGTTTTGTTTGCTTTTGTTCGCCTTGAAATTTGCCTGGTCAGCAAAGTGCTTCTGTAACTTTGGCTACAATAAAGAGGGATTAAATAAATTACTTAATCCGTCTAAGGTGTCAGTTATTTGGGTCTACAGCAACAACGGACACAGCAAAGACGTAAGCTGCAGCTTATGCTAAAATAAAAACCATTACTATAGATATTATTTTCTGGCTGTTGTTTTGATAGCTAAGCATCATGCCTTTTGATTTTTATTCCTCACAGCCTATTGTTCATTGTCATATCAATAACAATTCAACAATCCAGTCAAAGGATAGACTGGTTTGGCTGTCGGGGTTGCAAGCAACTAAGCTGCAGGTCATGCAAAAGTAGTGCATGCTAAAGATGGAGGCGCTAGCACCTCTGCTGCTCAGGTAGACGTAACTTTATTATTTATTGGAACAAAAAACAAAATCACTTTCCAATTAGATACTTTTGAAAATCAAATTTTCCAAACAGCCTTTTCCTATATATAGAAAAAATCTCTTAGTTTGAATTGTTAGTAAAAATTGCTGCAACATGTTGATGATTCTAAAAAGCCCCACAGTTTTCAGATTCCTTCCACCTATTATGCCTTCTTTTATGTTAGTCTCACTCAAAGTTCATTAAGATTTGCTATTGTGGTCTAAAAAATCTGCCAACATCATATCCTTGTGAATAAATCCTCAAGGAAATTTACATGTTGTGTGCAATTATTTTTCATGAGATAGTATCTATTAAAACAAAAACGATGGTTTAAAAACAAATCCCACAACAGTGGAAAAAATGCCTACCTACTGAACCCAAACAGGGAGTTGTTTCTGCAGGAGAGTTAAAGCTTAAAGCTTCTAATTCTACTTTTAGAAACTCTGTAAATCATCCCTAAGCCTTCACTCTGAGAGCAAAGTGCTCTGTGGGGATAATATGGTATTATTAGGTGTTAAGGAACTGATGTGAGAAGGATTTTAAATTCCATATAACATTTCACAGGAAGCCAGCAAAGAGAAGATTGGAAAATAAGTGAAAACAGGACATTGCAGGAAGTTTTCCTTCCTATATAGTAGCACCTAGGGAGGTATTTATCTATCGCTAAACTTACTCATTTTGTTTGCTGCAAACAACTAAGGTTTTAGAAGGCAAACCAGACATGCAAAGCAACCCACCTCTAAAAAAACAAACAAAGAAGGGCTGATCCAGCCAAGGTTTCTGTGATTAAGAAACAGAAAATTGTTAATGAAAGCAGCAATTATCAGAAAAGCCTAATATAGAAAGTTTAGCTCATGCCCCGTAATGAAAATTGTAGAGCTATGTCAAATAATAGAGAGAAGAAGAGGATTAAACTGAAGTTTTGCCTAATTTGAGAACAAAGGGAGAAGGTTGTGGAGTTATGAAAAAACAGAAGTCTGGGCCTATAGGAGCTCCAACTCAGCAGTGAAGTAGCTCTGGGTAACATTTAGGAATCATTGTTGAAGGCAGACAGCATTGCAGGAAATATATGGAGCAATCAGATCTCTGTTATATGTTGATTCTTGACCGATTCTATATAGAGTATTTTAAATACTTTGGATTTATCAGAGAGCCGATGACGAGAAGCCAAAGTCTGAGAAAATTTCTCTAACTTTGTTTCTATTCAGATCGGTTGGTGCAACATTTTATAAATCTTCAGGATAAGGTAAGGACTTTGTCATTGTTAAGAATTTTAAAATATTAAATAATATTTAGGCCTTAAAGTAACATCTTTATTAACTAGATTTATTGCAACAGTCTAGAAATTACATTTCTTACTTTAGTGTTGTGCTGTTATAATATACTTAATGCCCACCCCTTAGAGGTGGCAGGTATGTAATTTAATTCACTGTTCTGTGACCAAATGTCCAACTGGCTGTGAAAAATTAAATTGGAAATCAAACTCAAGTTATGGTCAAACAGATAACTCTCACATATATAGAATAACTTCAAACCAACTTTCATTATTTCATTAAAATCCAAGCGTTTTCTTCATTCAGCTCCAAATCAAACATATTTCAGGTAAAAACTTTTGACGAAAAACTAGTCAAACTTAAGGAAACTACGCTGTACACAAAGAAGAAGGAAAAACATGGTTGAAAATGATCAATAAAATCAAGTGATTAGATCACAGGTAAGCATGGATTTTATGTCTGAGAAAAATTTGGAATGTGGTCGAATTAGTTTTTGACTAATTTAGAACAATTTGAAGTATTCAAACCAATTCATGATATAAATCCAAGAGGTGAATAAAAAAATTGATTGGCAAAATAATGTTTTATTAACTGCTTTGTTTACTCAGAAGTCAATAACCTTTAGTTAATTGATTCTTAACCTTCTTTGATTGAGCTAGTAGCTAGCTGACATGAATTCTCCAGTCAGCGTTTGATCAGTTTGCGGTTTCGTGTTTTCGGCATGGGCTTTCCATGATGGCGCCTCTTTGATGTCTTAGATCAACCCCAAAAGAGGCAGAATTCCTAACCAAACCAACCTAACCCTGCATTACAAAAAGCAAGAATTCCTTTTAATGTATAAGCAGCTTGTTTATGGGTATGGAATACCTTTTGTATACCTTTGTCTCTGAATCGAGCTACAATCCAACCAATGTAATTCTACCTCCAAATATAAATGGGTTTTGATCCACACTTCTTTTAAAACTGTGGTTAGCCCTGTTTCCTTGGTGACTTTTTCCTATTACTTAACTTTCTGTATAATTAGGGCTGAATGATTTTACCAAAAATTAAACCTGTGTGTACTTTCAACCAATACTGTGATTTTTATTTTTTTTTTTTTTTACACTCACCACAAACATGTCAATGTTTCATTTCAGGATTTTAATTTTTTCATGACCTTGAAAGCTTGTTTGTCCAGAGTCCATTGTTTCAAGACTGTAACTGTAACTCTGTGTGAAAAAGCGTTTACTTCTATCTGCATGTATGGATGTGCTTGCTAGCTTTAACTCTTTTCTCCTCTCTGTGGCAAAAAACCCACTTTAAACTTATTACTACCATCTAAAGGGCTGAAGTGAGAAATTTAATGTCTTACTCTAATTGGTTGTGATTTGACCAAAACTGAGTGCCTCTATGATTTGAGAGTTGGATTTTGTTAAATTGCAAATGTATTGAAAATGCAATTAATTGTTCAGCCCTAGCTATGATGAAATTAACCCACCTTCCTTTAAATTATTTTGGCCATAACATTTCTGTTTAAGTAACGAATTTAAATAAATAACTTTTAATATAAAAAAGCAATAAGATAAAAGTTATTATATTGATTTTAGATAACATCTTACTGAATTGAAATTGTAGGTTTCATTAGCTTATTGGCAGAATCTGCAGAATTAACCAAAATGAATGAAATTACTAAAATAAATTATCGGTTTGCTTTCATGTTATTAAAAATAAACACCTGCGTCATATTTTTTGTATTGCGACTAGACTGCTGATAGTGATAGTGAAATATTATCCATGGATATAAACCAAAACAGGAAACTCAAGCATAAAAGAATCTGGATGATTATCTGCGTGGTGATGCATGATCCTCTCATATGACTGAGGAAACACTTAAAGAGAATGAGGCTCTCTTCTTTCTTTGGCTTCATTGCTGGATACTCTGACCTGTGTGTGTCCACTCATCATATAATTCAGCTTCATTCACAGACAGTGAAGCTCCATCAGTGCTGTTCATCTATGGGGAAACAACAGAGTAGAATGCTCCACGAAACAGTATGAATTGCTATGTGCACAGAATATGAAACTAGTGAAATAAACACAGCTGAGGCAATCTCCCTTACAGCCCGTGTGCTGAATAAATTGAATTATTTTCCACGATATTTTAACAACTCGTCTTGTATTTGTTCTCCACTTCCCCTGCAATTCAGCCATGACATTTATGACACTTTATGAAGCTGAGTGCCATTTTAGGCCGCTTTCTAGCAAAGAGGCTGTAATAGACCGCATATGAATGCTAATTCACACTTGGTATCTCTCTACATACCACAGACAAGTGATAAAATTTGGTGAAATTGGTATTTCTGTGAGGCTTCCTATTCACTACATCTGTCCCCCAAGATTTCTATAGCATTTATAACATCTTTCATACAATATGAAATTCAGAAGCCTGAAGCTCCATTTACCAGCATGTGCATCTGTGGATGGGTTCAGCTTCATGATAGTTCAGGGGGTCACAGTCAGTTGTTCAAACAGGGCAGGAAAAACTGGGCTTACGCTCTTCCACTTCCTTGTTTACAAGCATATGTATAAACAGGGCTAAGCAGATTGATCGTGAACATTTTATCCAGACATTGTACAGTTATCTAGGGTTGATTAGTTCTTACAGGCTGTTGTCCAAACTCTGCTTAATGGCCTTGCTGTCTTTTTGGTCTTCATAATCAGACTCTGATGGTTCACGTCTGTACCATACATGTGTTGTGCTACTTCATACATTACTCCTGAGAATTCTTCCAGTGTGTATTCCATCATTTTTTTTTTTTTTTGGGGGGGGGCTTTTTACGGCACTAGTGGCTCGTTTTTCTGACAGGAGAGGAGGAGAGACATGCAGGAAAGGACCACAAGCCGGATTCGAACCTGGATCGCCCGCGTTGAGGACTAAGGCCTCCATACATGGGTCGTGCGCGCTAACCACTGCGCCACCTGCACGCCCGTGTATTCCATCATTAATATTGTCGCAGTACTTAGTAATATATTATCCAATATGTTTTTTACTCAAATATTATTTGGACTATCATAAATTGTTTATGATCACATGCCCTACCGGCTGTGTGTTAGAACAATAACTGTAAGTGTAAATAGAGTTCAAATCATGGTCAAACAGATTATTCTGCACATATATAGAATAAATTCACCACAACTTTCTGTTCAAAATATGAGTTTATTAACGAAAATCATTCAGTCAAATATATTTTAGTTTAACACTTTTGACTAAAAAACTAGAGAAACTCAACTAAAACTAAGCTATTATGTTCAATGTGCCCCACATCAAGGGGAGCTCTCTCATCCTCCAGTCTGTTCAACTCTCCAAACCAGAAGGCTCCTGAAACTCAAAGAGATGTTGCAAGCTGTCTGTTTTGCTACAGTTGAGTTCTGAAATGCCAACCACCATGACTTAGCTTCAGGTCATGTTGGCTCTCCAATGTGATCCCTCACAAAGAGGCAGAGTCCTGTGTTTCCTGGCCTTTTGTGCCTTCACACAGTGGGGGTTGCAGCAAAACATACCTCTGTCGGAGGTGTTCGGTGGAGTCAGCTGGCCTGGGGGGGGGTTTGCAAAGCAAATTCCAGGGAAGCACTGAGCAATCTGCAACTTTTTGCCCCAGTGAAAATGCTTAAGATGAAACATGGACATTTGTCTTCTATATCCAAAATATACCATCATATGTTTATGGCACAATAATACTAACAAGTCACTGTAGAGTAAAAAGATATTCTTAATATGCAATATTTGCATTTGCTTTTTCCATACTGTTTGCATCACTATTGTTAATGATAACCTTTGGTCATTCCTCAGCTTTATCATGGAGCTGCTATCTGGCAATGCTTGAGCTCAGTCGCATATGACCTTAACCTAATATTCCTGCAGAATCCTTTCATGTCGACGTTTGCCAGAAGTAAATATTTGTAGCAATTGTTTATATACAATTTTTTCTCTAAAATTTATTCTGTTTCATTTTTTAGACTTTCTCCTGATGCATTAATTAGGAAAAAAATAATTTTTTGATTTTAAAAACACTTGTAGCTATTACTTTTTAAGTTTTAAATCAAAAATGGGTTTCTGTATGATTTGAGGAAACCTGTAACTTAATGATACTCCTGCTACTTTAATATTTTGACACTGAATTTCATTTGACCATTAAATATCTTCCTAGCTGAAGTCCTCAATGTTCTTCTTCCTGCAGCTGTTTAAAGAGTTGAATCAGACTATTAAGGACTGTGCATGAGGATGTCACACACTTATAGAAATGAAATGCTGGTTTCCTGTGCAGCTGATTTCTGATGCATTTCTTCCTGCAGCTGAATTTATTTCCTCATTTTCTATTGAGTGGTTTAACACAAAAAACCCCAAAAAACGAAAACGTTTTGGGATCTATTTCAGAGTTTGTTGTGGTGTGTATTTACAGCCCACGTCTGTACCGGCACTTAATAGGATGCCCCTACCAGCTGCCCTTTTGCCTGTCAATAAAAGGCTCCATGTCAGCATGTGAGTAATTTCAGGTTTCTGCAGTTTTGAGCACACACCTGGAACAAAGCCTGTAAAGTGAGCCCCCACTTTAATCGCTGACTCACTCTTTCATCATCAGCAATCAGATTCTCATTATGAGGCACTTATCAGGAACGAAAAGCCCCACTGCAGTGTAACAACTCTGGGGTCCACCATCTCCAGTTTGTCTGTACAGGATCACTTATACTGCAAGTCAATTACCTGAAATGTTGGATTTTGGTCTTAAAAAAGTGTCACACCAAATGCATCTATCTTTCAGTTGCCAGTTGTGCTTAGCTATCAGGTTAATTGTAAGGATTAGTGAAAATGTGTACTTGAGGGTCTCAAACTATCAACATGCCCAATAATAAATTTAAAATGCTAAGGGCCCTTGCTAAAGCAATAGTGTACCTTTTTAGGGGTGGTGCAGACAAGTCTCAAAAAAAAACACACACTCCCCAGCTCTGGCTGTTTGCATCTTTTTGGCACCCCTGTGACTGTTTCCATGACAACTGGAGTAAAGATAGTCGGGATGTCTCATGGATACAGTATGGCCGATCTCTGGACGTGAACCAGAGGACGGGCAGTGATTGCAAGAAGTGGAAGAGGATGGTGCGGGCTAAACGTTGTCTCGAAGCAAACCTGTGGGAGAAATCAGTGGTAGACTAATTTAGCCTTAGCCCTGGGAAGAGGAATTTGCACCTTCAACCTTTGAATCACATATAGACAGTAATATCACTGTATTCACACTTGCATATACAGGATTTCAACACAATTTTGAAAGGTATGTACTTTATTTAAATTGTGGATAAGTATGAGTAAAGGTATAGAAAAATACCTATATTTCCATACTTTATATTATTTCCCATTTTTAAATC
The DNA here is from genome assembly GCA_034780135.1 of Jordanella pulchra. NCBI lineage: Eukaryota > Metazoa > Chordata > Actinopteri > Cyprinodontiformes > Cyprinodontidae > Jordanella > Jordanella pulchra. Next base: position 18,681 of record JAUZNJ010064561.1, read on the forward strand.
TTGTAGAGGTATCTTTCTTTCCTCCATCTTTTGTGTATTCATTCTTCCAACCTACCTTCTTTGTACCCTTTCCACCTCTTCTTTATTAACTCATGACCTCTATTCCTCTAAGACTTTAGCTCCTTTCTTCCTACATTCCCGCTGACCTTCCTTCCGTCTTGCTTTCTGAACTTGTGAACTGCCTTACCTCTACCGTTCGTGTTTCCTTGTGTTCTTCTTCCACCTGTTATTCAGCCGTCTGTTATTTATTTATCTTCTGACTTTGGCAGGTTCCATGTTTTGCTCATTGCAAATTTATAGGTTGCCAGAGATACTTAGAACCCTGCAGTTTGAAATGAACGTTTAGGGCTGGAAACTCTGAAAACACTCAAAATTAGAGGCAGGGGAGAAAAAATAAATAAATTTGCTGAAAAAATGTGTTGGAGCGCCGCATAATTTTGTTTACATACCATTTCTGGCAAACACTGCGCTTCTCTGAAGTTCCCCAGCACATGATTTGCATTCCCTGATATGGAAATAAAAGTTCTGTACTTACATTTGCACTTTGTGTGGTGAATTCCCCTCTCAGGGAGTGTTCTCCTTCTTCTCTGCATGCAAAACAAGAATTTTGAAAAAACACACACAGGGCTATCCGTGTCTAACGTGAGCAGCTTGGAGTTGGTGGTGGGGTAAAGCATTAAGCAAAGCCATCTGTTAGGCTTTTTCATGTTTTTTTTTTCTGCCACATAGATCAGAAGAAGGGTTCTGGTGATCTAATAATAGGTTGATGTTAGATAATACCACTGCCATCCGTCAGATTAGACTTTTATTTTTGAAGTTGAACTGCCATTGTAAGGAAAACAGAAAGTTATTAAATCAAAGAAACAGATTTTATGTGGACACAACTGCTTTTGCTTGTTACAAATTAGCCAATCACAGGGTTGTAATTAGGTATGTAGACATGGTTTAGATGATTGCCTTAAGTTCAAACCAAGAATCAGGATGTGGAAGACAGGGTATTTAGTGACTTCAATCATGGCGTGTTTGATGGTGGCAGCTGAGTTGATCTGACTGTTGTTATAAACTGCTTATTGATTATTTATTTTATTCACAGATGTTTTTCTTGGGTTAAAAAGTACAGATATTAAGTAACCCGAGTTATGTGAACCAACTGATAATAATAGAGGAGCGATGACTGACTGTGGATAAGGGAGTTAAATGCAACCCAACTGCTCGAAAAAGGAATAAGTAAGGCTGGTTAACATGGCAAGATAATAAGCTGGATTTTTTACACCCATCTGCACGTTCTAAATAATAGTGTGTCCGTAAATGCACTGTTCCCCCTCTGAAAGACCCTGACTACTGAGAACTCCATGATTATAAGGGATTATAGCATAGTGTTGTGTGTTAAGAGTGATCAGGACTGCTCAGAAGAACACTAGGACTGCTCCAACCCCAAATCTTTCATCGGCGATATCCTATAGTGCGTTGTGTTTCCTGAGCTCAGACGAGGACGCAGCAGTTAAATGTGATGTGCAGCAAATCAGGATTCGTTTACAGAGGAGTAAAACATAACAATTCACCAGTGTAGCAAGTAGAGCCCCTGTCTACACTCCTTCAGTTAATGATTGTTGTAATGTTTGCTGTTAAATTATTTCAATTTTCCTGAATTCACTATGTTTGCATGTGGTGTTTTGGAATTGCCATGTAGCTGTACATTGTAGGCCCTTGTTGTTAAGCTGCCAGATTTTAAAAGTTAATAATTACAGTTTTTGTCTGAAGTTGTCTCTCTGCTGGGATAAATTTCAGTCAGGCTAAAGCCATTACTGTAGAGTTTTTGTTTGCTAGAGCAGTGAGACTACAGTTCTTCTGACCGCCTTGTCCTCACAGGATAAAACATAATTTAAATACTTCATCTATGAAATTTAGATTTAATCCAAAGACTTCTTGGTCATTCTTTGTCGTATGTGTAGATTTTGCTTTGACATTCTGCAACATGGCTATTCTTTTGCACTAACCTTTTTCTGACTGTTTTTTTTTATATATCTTGTATGTAACTATAATAGAGAAGGTGGTAAAACTACTGAGAAATGCCCATTAAACAAAAGTTTCATTGTAAAAATTGTACGGTACTAAAAGTTTTCTTATACCTTCTTGCTTTTTTAACTTATTTTTTCATTTTCTCATCCAATGGATATATCTATACCCCTATTTTAGTACTTTATAGCCAAAACAATAATTGCGAAGAAAAACAGTCACCCAAAATAAATAAAGAGTCCAGCAGGTAAAAGATAAATAGTTTATGTGATTCTTTCACATAGCATTTACCTTAATTCTATACACAGCGTGATATACAGTAGGTCATCTCTTTTTTGTACAGTTTGACATAGTGATTCAATTTTTTTTTTTATCAGCATGCATTTTAGAATGACAACAAAAAGCTCCACAAATACACACTTAAAACTAGAGTTTCCCCACATGGTAAAACATACAAAACGTAACCTTGGATCTAAAGCTTGAACATTTTCAACACACAATGGAGAAGCACACCATCAGACTACCATGACTTACCATTCAGAGCAATGTAGTCAACAGTAAGACACAAAAATACATGTTCTGGATTCAAAAAAATAAACACTTTTTTTTTTTGTTTTCAAGTCACAACATCATCTTAGAATTACACAAGAATGGTTCTCCTTTGACAATTCAAAAGAGTAAAGCAGCGTGGTTACTACACAAGGAGGATTGTGTGTACGGGCTGATACTTCAACAACTAGCCTAGAACTGTGCAGGTCGCTACCAACAGCCGGTATTGGGGCTTCATTTAACTTCCTAGTTTTTCCTTTTTCATTCCTGCTTTTACTGGCTGCTGAAGTCACAGTGCGGGTCGGTGCTTTTGTCGTTTTGCTTATTGCAAATCGGATCTGATTGTGTGGGTACACAGAGTTGCTACAGTGCAGATGTGTACCACTCTAGAAGTCCCACTATGGAACATGGTGAATTTATGCTACACTTTTGCTCCGTCCCCATACAGAGGAGTTGAGAGGGAAACAAAGCTTGGAAGAATAAAGTCATGCATTTTTTCTTCTGTAGCGACCAGAGATTGTAAGGAATAATAAATTTGGTTTGCAAAGAGAGAAAAATCTGCAGCACTAAAATGCATCGAAAGGGGGGTGGGGAGTTGGGGCTTCTATAATGGCAGCTGCATCACTGGGGGGAGCTCTGTCTCATTCAGGTTTGTGCTAAAGCTAACTGGAAGATTTAGCATCAGGTCCACTTACTGGTCTTCAACGATCTAATGTTTCAAACTGCAGCTCTCTACCTAAAGTTTTTTGGGTTTTTGACACGCATAGACATACACACACTCACATTTAGATACAGTAGAGCACTGAACCTACTGAGGCCCCAGCTACACTATGCCAGATATTTTTTAAACAGATTTTTTTTCTTCTTTAACATACAGATTGAGCAAATTCTTAATAATATAAAAAAAGGTTTCCATCAATAGGCTGGCAAAATTGCCAAAATTACTCCATAAAAAAATGAAAGGAGATTATGAACATGGCTAAAGAAGTGATAGGCTAAAACAATTTCATTTCAATGGATATAGAGGTAGAAGAAAGTGATAAAGATTAGGAAATATTTAAACAATGAAGTTCTTTGTTTTCTTTCCAGGGATTTCAAAGCCATGCAATGTTTGATCATCTGGGATCTGCCTTTATCAGAAATTATATCTAACAATCACAATTTTCACTACTAATTGTCATTTAGCCCCTTATTGGGAGTTGTCTTAATATTTGTTCAGACAAGTGATACTTTAAATAGATTTTCTATATTCTGCTCATTATCCAGAAGAAAATCGGATCATATGATTCCAGTTAACAGCATCTCCGAACAGGTCGTTCTTAAAATCTATGTGTCTTTTTTCAAAGATCTTAAACAAAATCTTTGATGAGTTGATTCAGCGGGAGATGAATCATCTCTTTCATGAATTTGTGTAAAGAAATTTGGATTTCAGTTTCTTGGTATGCGATCCCTGCAGTAACCAATATACACCCCTTTCTGCGGTGGGTCGGCATAACTGAAATTTCAGTCATCATTGATGAAAGAACAAGATTACACACCTACAGTAAAGAAGCTTACTCCATGTTCCACTGGTTGGAGACCTTAAAGCAGACCCAAACTTACTAGAGGGACAAAAAAGGCCTTTAAAATGTATTGAATTAAATTATGAATATAAATAAAATAAAAAAAAAATAATTCTATGTGTCTTTTAGAATCTAAATAAACAATGCTATTTATAGATTGAAAACGGATATAGGTAATGTGTAGGTCTGGAATGGGGTACTAACTAGTGAGTTTCTGGCACGAAATCCAACCTTAGCATATACTAAGTTACAGTTTCAATCGTTATACCCTCTTTAATATTTAATCAGTACCCCTTTTTTTCCAATAAATGAAGAAAGAAAGAAAAAAATCTGTTTCTTTTCAAATATCTGCGGTAGTGTAGACAGGGCCTACCAAATAATAAATAAGCAGAGATGACTGTGATGTTGTATTTATTCAACTTAGCACATTATGTCTCTCTACACTGTATATACCTTAAGCAGAGTACGATTACACTCCATTTTCAAAACACAAAGTGCCTCAACTGATACATCTTAATACACTTATTGCAATGGGAAGGAGATACCACAGCTAGAAAAGTGATAAATGCCGCGTGTTACGACACTACGTAGCTACCATACCATCCACCTTGATACCTGACTCACCATCAAAAAGACAGATGTGTGGTTAGAACCACTTGGCCCAGATGTGCTGCAGTTGTTTTATATACAGGAGCAATGTCTGTTACATAAAATTTCTCTTTAAGGACCTGTTTTTTTTTCTCCTCAAATTCAAAAGCAGTAACAGAAAAAAAGGAGTAGTCCGAATAAATGTGAGAGAGCTTAACATACTAAAGTCCTCCCAGATTTTTTTTGTTTGTTTGTTTTACAAATAAGTCCCTCCCTTGTTGGCAGAACATTAAGCTGGGTTTCTGTCAGTCATTAGCTTGTGTGCAGGCTCCTCCATGTTGTCCTGTAGCAGTGGCCTCCCGGCTCCGAATGAGCGGGGGGGGGGTCCCCCGCTGTAATAGGTCGTCATTACTGATGACAGTCTTATCCCACTAGCATTTGAACAGGAATGAATGGTCTCAGTCAAACATAAACATATGTCTGCACATCAGAAATCTCAAAAGACCCTGTCATGCACAGGCTGATCATGTGTATGTGCAGATTCAGAATGCAACATGAGATGCTACAAACTTGTATACACCTTAGTGATTTAAGTGGAGGGACGGAGATGAATAAACAGTGAAAACAAAAGAAAAACATCATTTTTTTTCTTTAACTGAGTTTTGCCAAGCTGTGTAAGATACATCATGCTGTGAGCCAGTTGCTAAGCAACTGCATGCTACTGGTAAAGACGCACTGTGGGGATGGGTGAGGCACTATAGTGCTGCAGGGTTCAATCCACTACCCATCACCTGTTGCAGAGGCAATGCATGTCTATGATGGTGCAGCAATATGACCTCAGTGTGCTTTTTATCGCTATTAGAATTACTGAATATTTTTCATATTAAGGGCATAACTATCTGGGTTAAGAGGTGCTTCTTGTTTTTGCAAAACTAACTTCTGAGGAAGGAATTTCCAAACACTTCTAGTAACACCTAAGCATCAAATGTCCAATTTTGTCAAATATTTCAGAGGAAAAAACCCTCCAAAAGCTTCATATCATAGCCCTCCTATTAGAATATTGTTGGAAACTAAATTCAATCTTAGAACAAATCTTACCAAGCCAAGTTGCTGGTAGATAAATATTCGATGCATACGTGGAACCATGAAGAAAACACTTGACCACTATCTAGTGGTCAGACTGAGAACAGGATTTGAATCAATTCATTTTTATAGTAAAGCAGCATAGATACCAGATTACATAATTACATATTGAAGACTAGAACATTTGCTTGATTACCATTACATCCAGATATGCCTAAAGCATTTGTTTTTTTATAGTTTGAAACCCATTTATTGGGGTTGAAGCTCTTCTATTAAAAGTTGAGCTCCAGCCATCAACCATCAAATAACTTATGTTTGGTGTATTATGTCAAATAATTCCAGATTTAAGGGCATTAAATAGATTCCCTGTCTTTGAACAGCCCTTCATAACTTTAATTTGCATGTTAAATGGATTCTACCATCTGTGGTCCACTTAATTATTCTTTGAATATCAGAAACTAACTTAGCCCTAATGGGGCTCCTTGAAAAATTACCAGCAAATAAAAACAAGGGCAGTAACTACCTTATATTACATATTTTACCTCTTGTGGTATAGGTATTAACACTGGATTTTTATCAGTCCCAACATCGAACAATAATATAGCTGCCGAGTCTCTTAAATACACATTTAGCTCCAACAATAAACTGCTTATTTTTTTAATCCAACAGTTTGTCTCTCTCTTATTCATTAGTGTGTATCTTTAGTGTTGACACCCTGTTGTTTCTATGCTTGGAACTTATTTTGAAGTAGGAAAGAGAGGAGTTCTTAAGTGTCTTGGTTCTTTTAATATCAAATGATATATTTTCTTTTGATTTTAAAACTTTTGTGGTAATCTAATGAAGAAAATGCTACATGTGACTTATTTAAGCCTTGTGCTTGTGTATGACAAAATATCAGTATAACTTTTCTAGAATTAAGAGACATTAAAACAAAAAACAAAAATCTTTTCTGAATTGAAAGCTAACGCTCACAGTCCCCTCAGGCGGTTACCTTTCTGGCATGGTGGTTTCCGTCTCCCAAAGCCTTTAAGATAGAACGCTGCTCTCTGCTTGTGTGAAACCAGTAAACACCACCTCTTTGCAGTTATCTGCCAGTAAACAATTAGAAACACAGCATGTTTTGGTGGCACTCAGTGGAAAGAAAGAGAAAGCAATTACATAAACCGGACATAATAAAAAAACAAAAAAAACCCCCAAAAAACAACCAAAAATGCAACGTATTTGCGCATATAGATCCCTAATCTTCTTTGAGCCATTTTCCCTTCGCGCAGTTTGCCAAAGTCGATCCATGCCCAAATATGAGCAGTCCCAGCTGTCGGTGCTTGTTTGAGCTGAAACCTACACCCATCAATCACATCTCAAACCCCAAAATAAAACCAAAATCATAAAAGCAAACTTACACTCATGTCTGGTTGAAATGCTTTGACATCTCTCTTTTTTTGTTCCTGGAAGCACGTCTTTGTTGATGATATCTAAATATAGCAACATCTAATATCCCTGATTAGTAATATGGTTTTATGTGTTTATGGCTGCTACTTCAGTCAGAGCTCCTTTATTGCATGTCCCAAATTACAAAGCCATCGAACTAAAGAGAACTCCAAGTGACAAAGCAGAACAATCAGGTTACTTAAGGATGTTAGCACATGTTCCTTCCGCATGCTAAGATTGCCAGGCTATCAACATTAGTCTCTGCTGCAATGTAAGCAATGTTCGTTCTAGTCTCATTATTATGAAGATTTCAGACACGATGTGAAGGAAGCGTGTTCTTTTAAGGGGAGAATGTTGAGCAGCCAAGGGCTGGAGGCCTCACAGGATGGATGGGATAGGGGAGCGGGAGCGGCGCAGCGGGCAGGGTGATCCGTAGGGCGAGTTCACAGGAGACAACCTCAGGGTGTTACCGGCTATGCCAGCAATGTTGGTTAAGCTCCGGGATTTCTCATAGCCTTCAGATGAGAGGGGCGACAAAACGTGGTGGTGGTGAAGAAGGTGGAGGTTGTGCAGGACATGAACACACACAGGCAGGCGGGCAGGCAGGCAGGCGGGCGGGCACGGAGGCAGGCAACGATCCAAATCCGAGCCGGCCGATTGAACCGAGACAAGACAGGAGACAGGAGTGAAACAGAGCAACAGCAACATTCTGTATGGTGAGAGCATGCACTGAACTATTCCTGACAGAGGCTGGAAAGCTGGTCTCAGGTGTTTACAACAGCAGCTGCTCTGGAGCGAGAAATAACCAAACTGGATGAGTAGCTCACCAATGCAGCTAATGTAATCTGATTTAAAAATAGAATGCTTAGGTGGGAATAATCATCTTCCCAGTCGAGCTACGATATTTCTAAACTAAGAGTATGAAACAAATAAATATAATATCTGAATTTAATGAAATGACATTTAAAAAAAAAATCACTTAGTTAAATTCTCTTTGCTAAAACGTTGCAAAGATTTTTTCTAATGTCTGGATATTAATAAAACATGACGTCAATTTATTTTAAGCCAAAAATCACGATATATGATGGAGGAAAATCTCCTGATTAGTGTAAAACTTTTTCACCTTTCTTATTGTTTTTTTCCAACTAAACTTCTTTAATCGGAAAGGGAAGTGTAAAATTAGCTGAAAACAATGCTTTATTTGTACTCCGCTTGTTTTTTTACATTATATCAATTGTACTGTCTACCTCTGCTAGCTAGGTTAATACAAAACTGCAGTATTCAAATGATGGTGATTTGGTTACCAATGGAAAAAGCTATTTTAAAATGAACTGGTCCTTCATGAAAAACTAATTGGATAGTTCTTGTCACTTTTTTGGAGGAATTGTTTTCTTTGAGCCACATTCTTTATACAAGTTCATCTTTAAGGTCATACCAAATCACCACAATCAGATTCGAGTCAGAACTTTGAAAAGGCCACTCCAGTGCTCTCTTTTTTCCCTGCCATTGTGAAGTGGATCTCCTGATATGCTTTAGCATAACACATGTCCACTAGAGCTTAAGGTCATAAACTGATGACCTCGATATTTGTCTGTTTTTTCCATATTTTCTTCAATTTAAAGCTCATCCTTTCCCAAGGAATTGTCTCAAATGCCTGCCAATATGTTTCACAGATGGTTTGCTCTTGTTCTAAATTGCTTAGAATTAAATGTACACCTTCCATGTGTCACATTGCCCTTGAACGCCAGTGCATGTTTTCACCAAAGTCTTTCTTTTCCTCCAAACCTGAGATATTTTTTGTTGTTGATTTTTGTTTTGTTTTGCGTACCGATACTCTGTTTGTCATTTATTACGTTTCTTCAAGAGATTTAATGATTCGGCAATTCTGGGTCTAACAGAGGCAAGTAGAGTACCTAAAAATTGTACTAAAATCAGTGAAGAGTGGCACTACTTCATCATATTAAGATAAGAATAAGTAGCCATCCAAAAAATTACAGAGTTAAAATAAAATGTTAAAAAGGCTATTCAAGTACTGAGTAACTGATCTACTTACTCCTCATGATCATAACAACTGGTTTGATATTTCAAAAATGTGAAGTTACTCAAAATATAAAGTTATATGCAAATTCTGGTTCAAAGGATGAGATGAAAAAACAAACGTATAACACACAATAATTACACAATAATTATAAATTAAAGGAACACTTCAAAATGCATTATTTGCTTTTTAACACCCTCTAAATTATGTTAGAATAGAGCAAATTAAAGTGTACTTTTAGCTGTATTCCTAATCACCTCCAAATGACATGGCAGCTTCAGCTCATGGAAACTAACATTAAACCCATAAGGAAAAAGTAGGTGTGTCTCTCTGGTGCATTATTGCTAAAACAAGCTTGTTTTTTATTAATTGAAGTTATTCACAACGATCAGCTAAAATTTCTACTCTAGTAAGAGTAAAAATTACAAAGTAGTAAACTCCTAAAAGTACTTTTAAAAAAAAAAGTTCCTCAATGTAACTGGGTAAATATAACTAGTTAATACCCACCTCTGGGCTCTAATGACCTAAACATGTTAATATTTATAATGATTTAACAGTTATTAACAATTTAACAATTACTGTTTTACTAGGAGCCGAGTTGGTTCTGGCAGATTCTCTCCTGTAAATAAATGAAAATAAAAAAGTATGTTTTTCATTATTCGGAGTCTAATAAAACAATTGTCTAAATAAGTTGAATTATTTGATGTACGGCTTTACATACAATCCACTCAATGATTAGAAAGTATACCTCAGTCCCACATCTAGGAGGCATCATGATGTCACAGCAGTGTCATCCATGCCTAAAACCAGAAATTACTGACGTACTACAAATATTATAAGTGTCCCTATTTTTCTTCCACCTCGTGTGTATATTCTTTGGTGTCCAAACTGATTCATTGTGCTCATTTCAGTAAAAGTGTACAGACCTCCTTAAAAATCTTCACGATTTGCTCAGATTGCTGAATCGGTTGTTGATTATTCTTATGCAACAACAGTGTCCTGTTTGCCAGGTATTTGACATAAACTCTAAATTTTCTCAATGTAAGATAAGACTCTAACACAAGAGAGGAAACTTAAAAAGTGTCTCTTTTGGAGATGTTTGATCCATAATTTGCTTGGACTTTCAAATGTGTAGGGATCGGTGCGAAGGAGTCCGTTTTTGTTAAACTGGAATTTGAAATTTTTTTTTAATTATTGTTTAGGTCTCCAAACTCAACCAGTGAAGTTAAAGTAGCCTCCGCAGCAGCTGCGTTTTAGCAAATCCAGTCAAAAAACATCAAAATGTAAACCCTAACCCTAACATCAGAAACATTATTCCAAAACTGAGAGGTTATTACTTAATGACGTTCACCATTAGTATTTTGTTAGACAATAAAAAAAACATTCATCTCTACAGTGAGTTATACAGTTCATATCTTTCAACATCATGTCATATTACCAGCGCAAACTTCAGCGTATTTTATTACAATGTTTTTTGACGACTCAAAGGAAAATACCACATAACTGGAGTGAAAGAAAATGAATCCAAAGACGCCGCAGGAATGGAGAAACTCAAAAAAGAAGTAATAAATTGAACTAGTTGTCCCACTCTCCTTTACCTCTGCAGACCGATGTGTTGCTTATCGCCACTGAAAAACAACTGCCGAATTTGTTACAGAATCTAACTGCATATTTCTAATAGGCCAAAATAGGTGAGGCTTACTCAGATTGGATAGATACACTTCCAGTGTATCTCTAGCTCTATGTTAAGATTTGTTGTCTTGCTTGTAGTCTTTGTAATCTGTTAGACCACACATACACGGCGATTTTGGTTCTCCATGGCAGCTGTCCTGGAGATTTTAGAGGTTTCTCTGCTTCAGCACAGCTGTTTTCCATTGATATCTGCTTTACTGGCTTTTGCTGAACTGCAATCACCTTTAATCAGCTGTTTCTAAAGGTGAGAAACATTAAAAACCTGTAGGACAGTGGCCCTCGAGGTCAGATTTTAGACATGCATGGCCTAGAGGAACTAGACGTTTTGTTCTATAAGAACTGATAGCTGCTCCAGCATCTGATAGAAGAGCTGAAGACATTTTAAAAGGGTTGATGGCAGAAAGATTTTACAGCATCAATCAGGTTTAATGGTTTTTACCCTGGATTTCCTTGTATTTAGCTTTTTCTATCTCTAAAAATCTACCCTGTCTATTGAAAGTAAAGAAGATAAATATTTCCCACGTTATGATGCTGCCACTGCCGTGTTTTCACATGTGTTTGAGAGGATGCACATTTTCAGTATGACAACCGATGGTATAAATGAATTTGTAAACAAAATAATTTTAAAAATGCTTATGTTTCTTAGTTTCACAAATATGCCTACTTTGTTTAAAAAAAAACTCTGTGGACTATGTAATGAAATACATTGAAGTTTGTGGTCAAAATGTAAAAAAAAAGTTCAAGGAGTGCTTAGAGATGCAGTTTCTGTACAAACAGACATTTTAAATGACCAAAAACCTTTTAAATAGTAATGGAGGCTTTATCATATATTACAGCATATGCATGAATGGCGGTGGCACATTCTGATGATGATGATAATTACCAATATAATGCCTTTCTCTGCAGAGATTTACTCTTCACACCAGCTTATACTTGAAGGTGACGCATGCTGGTAAATCTGCATTCAATGCAAAGTAAACGAGCAGGCGGAAGCAGCTGGATCATTAATGCAGCGGACCAATCAGATGGCGCTGGTTTTCAGGGGGAGCGACTAATGCTAACGTTGATTGATTATCATACTGCAAACATTTAGTAGATTGGTTTTCACGCATGTGGAGGCTGTAAACTAAAGTGCAGCCATTTTAAAAACCAGCTGACTGAGTGTAATAAAGGACAGCATGGATCAGCGCCAACAAGCAGCACCGATTGGAGCGGACATTCAATGCGGTGTGGTAGCAACAGGGAGATCAACCTGTTGCCAAGGTGATACAAATCAGCCAAAGCTGCTCAGATACTTGTATACTTTCTTTCTTTCTTAAGCTATTCTATGCTTAAGAAAATACCTTAAAAGCACCTTTTTTCCTCACCGACTTTTCCTTGTTGTCAGTTTGAATTGTTATAATCTTGAAATCTAAAGCATTGAGAGTAATATTTTGTTTGAATTCATTACATTCATAGATTTACATAGATTTTCTTGATATTTGGTAGCAATGCATTTACAAGGCACGGCTTTGGTCATATCACTTGTGAATCCTTTCTCAAGTTTCTCACAAAGGTTTGCAGGAATTTTGGCTCATTTCTTAAAGAGATTCAACAGCTGGAAATGAATCAGATGTGGAGTCCTTTGTTGTTCTAAAGCTTCTTTGTAACTAACTAATCAGAACGATTGGGATCACGGTGTGTTACCTGTGAACCAGTCAGTCCTGCAGAAGATAAACCCCACGTGATGATGTAGAAACCTTTTTACTTCCGAGCTAGGGCGATGTCTCAGGTTTGCAAATTTAATGATGGTCATTATGGCCAAACTTTCATTCCTGAGTCATGAGGCTACAAGACCAGTCTAAAAAAAATTGAAGACTTTGCCTCTTCACTGTCACTTTAAGGGGTAAAGTGTTTCTCCTATCCGAGTAGCCCTATCAGGTCCTGAGCCCAAATCCTTTGCCACCACCTCCCTTGAATTTTGTGAAGCTATGAGATAATCAGCAGGGTTTGAAATTTGTTGAAAGGCATAGTGGAATCAGTAAAAGTAAATTGCAGAGCTTAAAAGGCAATACAATCTCATTACTGTGGCTCAAACAGGAAAAGCTTGTTCAGAAAAAAGCTGTTGCTTCCTATTATATATAATTTTTTCAGCCAAAGTATTATTTTTGTAATGTATTCTGTAATAGTTGTGAGTTACCTGCAGCAGTGAGACATTAGATTGAAGGTTCATTTTCAGAAAACAATAGAAAGTCTCATAGAGAGAGGCTTATTCTGCCTTTCATTTAATTTCAAAGTAAGGATAAAGATCCAGAAAGCATAATCACCAATAACCCATATTAAACATCAAAAATAAAAACTAGTGAAAATATCTCATGTTTCTCCTCAGTAACCTTCTTACATTGCTTCTATCTTATAACAGTAGCAACAGGCTTACAAACAAATTTTGTAATCAATATAAAGAATAATGTTAGTTCTTTAGTTGAAAAACCTGCATCTGGTCTCGGATCTCCAACAGAAGGCATTTCTTTCTTATAAAATGACACAAATATGTTCACCCAAACAATAGCTTATCAGCTATTGTTGTTTGAACTGCTTCGCTCGGCATATTAGATATTTGTTTGGTTTGAAGCTTTTTTTCTTAGCCAAAAAGCTTCTTTTTTTATAGCTCACCTTCATACTTTAAGTTTCTTGAAACCCCTTCAGATTAAACTGGATCTCCATTAGTCTTCATTGGCGTGAAATCTTTAGAAAATTTGCTCACTTAAATCTGAAATAGTTCCTCAGATCCATCCCAACTGAGTACATCTGTTGTAAATTTTCTGACAGTTTTACTAAACACTGGCCGAACTAAAAACCAAAAGCTGTTTCATTACTAAAGCAACTGTAACTCTAACAATTGTTCATCAATTCCATCTACAGAAAAGGCCCTTTGCTGTGAACACGTTATATTTCAATTCTACTTGTCTTTGGATGATTAATTTACTTTATCATGCACCTTTTTCTTCATACCTTTTCCTTAATCGATATTTCTTTTCATCATTCATAAAATATGGCTTTAGTTAAACGACATAAAGGAGCAAATTTCAAAGGAATCTTACTTGGAAACCTGAATTTAAATCCTGGTTTATAAAAAAATGTAACAAACAGTAGGTGAGTAGCCACAAAGGCTGTTTGGATTGTTAGCTGAGAGGTTTGGATCATCTGGTGAAAGGGCTTGGTACTCTTAACCTTTACAGTCCGGTTAGTGACTGTAAGTAACTACTCAGTCAGTTTGATAGTTCAAACTACACTTAATAAGCCTGATACATTTAAATGTGAATAGTCATGTCATATGCCTGTTCAAAAAAGACCAGAAATCCTTTGATCCTGATAAAATAGGGTTATGAACTAAAGAAGCTCTTGGATGAAAAGTAAAACGTCTTCTAGAAAACTTCACTTCCAGTGGCCTAAACTGAACTGTCCAAGCTTATTCTTATCCCTGTTAGAATCCATTTTTTTAGTATTTTGTTCCACACTTGATCATAGACTTTTCTTCATTATTTTCCCATCTCTGCACGGAGGTGCTAACTGGGCAAACTGGTACCAAATCATTCAATTTTGTTACTCTAACTACAGACAAAGGGGCTTATTTACTAACAAACTGAGAAAAACATTTTTAGATAACAAATAAAACACCAGCAAGTCGCAGCAATTTCTTTGGAGTGTGCTACTGGTGAATTAACAAAAAAAATGTCGTACAGTATAATGTGACTATACCAATTTAACCCTGTTCTGGCCCTAGGAAGCCCTTTGGATAAGGAGAGTGTTGTGAAACGTGGGCTGCCGTCTGTTTAGGCACTTAGGAGTTTCATATCCTGGATGACTTACAATTTAACATAGTATTAGTATAAGTACTTTAGCAAAGTATTCGTCTAAAGGTTAAACCTTTATGTACTTAGAAGATGGAGGCTATTTTATTTATGTAGTACATATTTTTCCAGATTTTGTTATTTTTTTTTCCTTTTTTTTAATATAGATATATATCATAGTTAAGGTAGCGAGAAGATCAGAGAATATTTATCTACTTTAAAATCATAAAAACCCGTTATTGTATTAGAGAATATGGATCGTTTATATCTACTGAAGGTAGATTATTTTTAACAATCTGCAGTGATCTGATGATTGATGATCTGGGGATTAAAATTTGAACGTCATTCATGCACAATCAAGCACTTTGAAAATGTCTATCATGGTAGTAGATGAAATTACCCTTTTCGATGCACTAGTGGAATTTTATCGTTTTTCATTGCCAGTAGGTGAGAGATTTTTATTGCTTGAGATAAAGCATCACTTAGATACTTGAAACTAAATCAAACAAGCCTATCAGCAGACGGACTTTGGGTGTATCATCGCCTAGGAGACAGATGATACTCGCCAATTTATCTCCCTACTGTAAATGGGCGATGAATGTAGCAACAATCCCAAAAAACAAAAAAAAAAAAAAACATTGGTCCAAATTTATTCAAATGTTTCCAAGCAACAAGAAAACATGAATAAATTGTTTATGTGCAGCAAGCAACAGTTCTGAGTCAGCTGCAGAGAAGCATTGGATTCTCAGAATTGCAAAAAAATATTCAGTGATGTTTTATACTGCTTACAGCATACACAGAAGTTACGTTACCTGTGCTGACTAGTGCTGAACAAAGATCCTTCCCCGTTCCAGGGATGTTGGTGTACCTGTCACTAAGGACATGTATCAGCTGATGAGAATACTGATTAAGGTCTCTATTTTTAAGGCCTCCTCTATACTTTACCCCATTTATATTTAACGAGCAGCTAAATTATACTTATGGAAAAAAAGAAGAAAATAAAATAGTACAGTGGCAAGTCAAGCAGCTAGAAGGAAAGCTCTGATTTTCACTTATTTTGGTATTTTATGATATTATTGAGCTTTTTCTATAAAAAAAAAAAAAAAAAAAAACAGCCTTAGATTGGGTGTACATAAAATCTCTGGAGCCCAACATAATTAGAAATGATTCCAAACTTTCTTATGAGGGATGGCTGCAAAGCCAATTAATGCAGATGTCTTCCTTGGATATATTATTTTTACCTAATGGAATAATGAAGTTAGACTGCATTGATAAAATAAGAATAAATGGACTTGAACTAAATAAGTTTGATTGTATACTTAAAGCTATACACTGGACTTAAATAAAGGTAAAAATGAAATCAGTTCTTTGCGTATCTAAAGCTTTGTTTAAACATTCAGGGAAGTGGTGACAAAAACTAGGGAATTAAAAATGTTATGATATATATTTTTGCTGTATCGCCAACTTTAAAGTGTTAATAATGATAGCTTATATAATGTCAACTGACTTGATAACAGAACTGCTTCACCTATGATACCAATTCTATTTCAGCCTAATGTTGAGTTTTGATGTGGTGGTTCCTCATATTTTAAATCTTTGACACATTTTGTGTTTATCAAATTTTTTCCAAATCAGGTCATTCTTCATAGGTGCTCAACTTGGTGCTTAACTGCTTGAATGTGGTAAAAAAAAGGCTATATGTAATAAAACTATTTCATTTTTTGATATTTATTGCAGATTTATTAAATTATATAAATGGACACTTACACATGCAGTTACCTGTTTTTCTCATCCCTCCATCAGCAGGGCATGTATAGTCGCTAGCAGCAAGGAGGAAACATGTCCCCCCACTCCGGCGGTCGTGTTCCCGGGAACTGGACCGTCGCATGGGGACCATCTCCTCCGGAGACATGCTCAGGTCGCTGCCAGCACTGCAGTCCGCTGACAGAACTGTGGGAGAACAGACATAAGTATGCAGTTCTACCATTTGCCTTGTTAAAAACAGTAAATATAAAACCTGAAGTGATTTCCTCCATTTTTTTTTTCATATTTAAATGTGCTAACTTGAGGAAATACAAAAAATCTGATTTGGAATTAAAAATGAAAAATCCCATCCAAATATTCTCATAAACCTAATAAGTGATTGTTATTATGGCAGCAACATCTGCCATTGAGCCCTTCAGGTAACTAGAAAGGAGTCTTTTCCATCACTGTGGAGAAATTTAGACCCAGTCCTCTTGAGCTTCATTGGAGCTTCATCAGGTTGTTAAAGTTATACCATATCCCTGCTGGATTTAAGTCTGAACTGTAGCTAGGCTAATGTAAAACCTTAGCTGTCTTTTTTTTTTTTTTTTGCACGATTCAGAGGTAAACATGTTGGTGTACCTTAGATTATTGCCCTTTTACATAAAGTAGGTGGCCTGATCTTAAAGCAATGAACTGATATCCTGAAATTCTTCCATAATAAATTCTGATTTTCATGTTTTCATTGAGTCCTGAAGCAGTAATAGCTTCCCGGATCATCACACTGCCACTACCGTGTCTGTCTGTTGGTGTGATGTTTCTAAACAAAGCAATGAGATGCTCATTTTTCAACAATTGTTCTAATGTGGTCTATTCAGTCTACAGCATATTGTCTTCAAAGTCTTAAGGATCATCAAGGTGCTTTTTTAAAAGCCAAAT
>JAUZNJ010064561.1:36248-54943 GCA_034780135.1 Jordanella pulchra
AATGTGGTCTATTCAGTCTACAGCATATTGTCTTCAAAGTCTTAAGGATCATCAAGGTGCTTTTTTAAAAGCCAAATAGGTGAGATCCTTACTTTGCTCTTTTTTGGTCTGTAGTTATTTGCATTTTTGCCCAGTCCCCCTCTTCTTGTAGATTTGTTTTTAGATATTGAATTTGTACATAATGAATGTTTACTGTAGCTGCATGGCTGCATTTGTGTCCTGACTCTAAGTGAGGTTTGAAAATGTCTAGTAATAGTTTTCATCCTAATAAATCTCAGTGATGGCTTCTCTTTTTTTCCAATCCTTTAAATTCGATCAGGCTGCTTTCTGGGATCTTCAAGCCTACTTCATGTTGTCTGGGTTTTATCACTAGCTACCAATTTATGGGATATTTGTTCTAATTACTGGGTGGATGAAACTGAATATAACAGCCAAAAACTCCAGATTAATCACACTTCCTTCATGATTCTACAAGGGGGACAATTACTTTCCTACAGCCCTAAAGGTTTGAATAGAGTTTTGCCTGAGTATCTAATTTGTTTGATTATCTTTAATATTTAGACGTAAGAAAACAAAAAAGAAAAACAGAGTAGGTATGTGGGATTGAACATCTTTTTACAGAACTGTAGGTAGAGCTTTTTTCATTCAGTCAGACATCAGCCTAAAGGCAGTGTAGTGATATGATTTTACCCCAGGGCACTCAACAAATGAAGGAGCAAAGAAACATTTACAAACCTGAATAAAATCCCTTCATTATCTCTGAACAGCACCATTGGTGGCTTGTATACGTTGATGAGAAAAAGTTTCTCATATCTTCTAATCAGATTTAAGTGTTTCAGAATGCCGAATGAATTTAAACATTAGTCAGAAGCACAAAATTCTCTTTTATAATGAAACTTTTTATGCTTTAGTGTTGGTGTAGACTGCCTGTCTTCCTGAGTTCCTCTGGTCACGACCTGGACTACCTCTGCCTGCCCCCAGTCTGTTCAGCCACCATCTGCCCTTTCAAACTTGCTACCAGCCTGGTTGACTACGATTCCCCTTCAGTCTATCATAACTAACTTTCAATAAACTCTTTGATACATCTTTTAGGACATCTGGTTCTTTAGGCCAATGGTCACACAAGGCGTGCTTTTGAAAAATGAAAACAATCCTTAATGTTCTCTTTTCTCATAAGTGATTTTGGTCCTGGACCTTTGCAGTGCAGATATATTTTTGATCCATCTCTTTCTAATAGTGGAGGCATGAACTCTGACATTAACTGAGACAAAAGGTTTGTAGTTCTGCTGCTGTCGGGTCGTTCTTGATCTCTTGGATGAGTCTTCACTGGTCACCTTCCGAGTGATAGATCCTAAATAGCCTCTTTTTTATTTCTTTCTGACTTTCTTTGGATCTTAGCAGGATGCCAAGCATTTGGGAACTTTTTGGTGTACTTGAATTTGTCCCATTTAAGACTTCTGAGTTGGCTGTGGAATAATCAGGCCTGTGGTCAGGGATAAAAAAAACAAACAACTCAGCTTTAAATCACCATAGTAATATTATGCCTTTAAAGGGGGTCAATCCCTTTTTCAAAATAGCACCATGTGGGTTTGGATTTTGTTTTCCTTGATAATAAAAATCTTCATATAAAAACTGCATTTATATTCTTAAATGCTTTATTGTGACAAACATCCACAGAAATGAAGGAAACTAGGAAGGGGGCAAACACACATCAGTGGTGACAGGGTTGGAGCTGAATGAGAAGCAATGTCTGAGGGGACAGGAGACTTTCTGACATGACATGCTACAGGGTTTGGGTTGGAGGTCAGGTTTTGTGAAGCTAATAAATAGAATAAAGATTCATTGTTTTCCTGAGTTTTTTGAAAAAAATAAAACATTTTGTCAAAAGGAATTAAAAAAAAAAAAAAAAAAAAAAAAAAATCACAAAATTATATAGAAACATGAACAATAAATCTATCCTGGAATGACATTAAGTCTAAAAATGAGAAGTGTCTAATTTTAAGGCAAAAGCTCTACAAAAGCTCATGCTAATGGTAATAAAAGAATACCATTAAGTGAGTCAGTGTCACAGTACCATCAAGCTGTCTGGAGATGGTCTTATAGCCTCTGCCTTTAACATGCTTGTCAATAATTTCCTGTCTAATCTCCTGTGACAACTCTTTCTTTCACTTCTTCTGGTCCATGTTGCTCATGTTACAAACCATGTCACTAAACAGCACAGTGTTTAACTGTAGCTCTCTATATAGGGCCACTGACTGATTTTAAGATTGCAGACACCTGTTATGCTGATTAGTGGGCACACCTTGATTCTACATGTCCCTTTAGGTCAAATTAGCCTGTTTCACTAGTTTATTTTGTTATTACTCTGCTGAAGTGTGGCTGAATAGGAATGTCTGACTTTCATTTGATAATTTTCTTAGAATGTTTATGAATATTTTTTTCGGATTCAAGTTATTTGTGTGAGCATTGTGAGGTTTTCATTCATTAAACAATGGGTGCTAACAATGTTGTCTTCATGTGAGGTTGTTTCAAACATTTTTACCTGCTTTCAAAAAACAAAAAAAACAACAACCAAAAAAGTGCTTCTGGATTTTAATAGAGATGAAACTAAAATAGTTTAGGGTAAAACGTCACTATGATATTGATCAAAGCTGTCTTTTGGAATCTAGTTAAAATGTTTTTGATGGAAACAGAAGTACAGAAAATAACTGGTAGGTTTTTTTTTACCCTAAATGTCCTCTGAATAAATGATTAACAGCTGAGCCCAGCTGAGGCTACTCGTGCATTCAATCTAAGCAAAAATAACTTTTTTCTTATCAAACACCAGGTTCTGAAATCTTATAAACAGGCTGTAAAAAGTCCAGAGGGCACGCTCCCCTTGGGATCTCCTCCCATGAATGTAAATAAACCTAGTACACAAAGGTTAGGGTTAATTTCCATCAATATCAGATGTGTTAGAGTAAATTACCGACATGGACCTGGAGGAAAAAAAACAGTAATCTACAGTCTAAACTACAAATGAACAATCCCTGCCGGGTGAAAGACTTGAATGTGATTTTCCTGAATTCTGATGAGCCTGAGCTGGTTCACTCTTTTTTCCTCATCCTTCTCATTGCCTCCTTTATCACTGTGGCAACCACTGCTGAAGGCTGGAAAGGAAAAGAAAAATGCTGTGAAGATAATATGATTGCTTGTTGGGGTCATAAGGCAGAGGACTTTATACAGTTAGCTCTAAAACGCCATTCATTTCCACATTTTCTTCCTTTAGAGTCACAAACTTTAATGTATTTTATATGGATTTAAAGTGATTGGTAAACACAAAGAGGTAGAGTAATTAGTGTAAGTTCATTTAAAAATTGTTTATGAATAACATAAAAATATGTGGTATGGATTTAAAATCTTCCTATTTTACTCTCATATTCCAAAAATAAAATCCACTCAAAGTAGTCACATTCATGAAACAATAAGAAAAACGTAATTTGTTGTGTGACTTCACCTCAGTAACAATATGCATTGGAATACCACATCTATAAAGACAGAGAAACAAAACCCACAGGGTGTGGAGAAAGTTGATTACAAGTTTGTAATTACATTATTAAGAACAGTCAGGCAACGAAAAAGGTACCAAAATCTACTCAATTCATTTTCCAATAATGAAAAGAGAGTAAGAGAAGCAGCCAAGAGTCCCACGGCCATTCACTTTACAAAACCCTTAGAGCACGCACATGATGGCACCCTCATGCTGTGGGAAAGCTGGATAGAAATGCTGTTAGACCCTGCAAAAAACATCAGACTTTTGGTGGAGTTTCATCTTCCAGGTAAAACTTCCTAAACAACTGCAATGGAATGACAAAGATTAAGCATATTAATGGATTGCATATTAAAGAAGAGGCCAGACATATTAAATCCATTTTAGAATCTGTGATAAGATGTAAAATATGTTTTTTACATTTGCTCTCTGTCCTGTCTGACTGAGCTTGAGTGATTAAGTAAAAAAAAAAAAGCAATAAATCAGTCTCTAGATGTACAAAGCTGCAAGAATCTTACCCCAAAAGACTTAAATCTGCAATTCTTCATTTGTTTCAACACAAGGAGCCTAAGTACAGATGCATGCCATCTTTTCCAAATTCACAGTTTTAAACTCAAAAGCATATCTTTTTCCTCAACTTCCCAATTTTATTATTATTATTTTTTTTGTTTATTTAACCGTTATTTTAAGAGGAAAGAAATCCACAGAGATTTGGAATCTCTTTTACAAGGGTGTCCTTGCCAAGTGTATTTGGTGCGTATTTAAATCCCTTTCATGTAAAATTCAAATGAAATATGTTGAACCTTTTGGTTGAATTGAGATGAGACAACAGGTTTAACAAATAGATGGAAGAATCCACCAAAAATGTACAGGTTTTAAAGTAAGATAGATACATGAATGCGACTGGCACTTTAAGAAACTGATGTGGAAGAACACAACACTGTTAAAAAATTTTTGAACTGAAAAATTTAAAACCAGTGAACCTTTATCCAGTTTTTTTTTGTTATTTTAGTACAGAAAATGCAGTGCTCTTTGCTGGCTTAGATATAATGAGTGTGACAACCAACACCAATCTCCACTACTCAACTTTGAGTGATTCAGTGTAAACCTAGTTTTCTTCAACAAGGGAAGACATAAAACCATGTGGTGCTTTGTGTTTACAAGTTTATATTTGCAGAGGTTGTTGTGCCTTGCAGTATAAACCATTTTAAGTGGATAATAAAAGCAGAACAATGATATAAATACACTTATTTTACTAATTTAGCCTTGCTTTACAGTCTTACCTGAACGATTGCGTTCTAGCAATCTACCCCCTTTGACATGGCACAAGTCACCTTGAGTGCTGTTGCAAGTCGTGTTGAGGTCACCTTTACAGTACGTTGGAGAACTTCCTTGTACTGCCTGAGGGATGTGTTTCTTTCTTTTCTTGGGCAGCTTCTGCTTTGCCATGGCCAAAGAGTAGTACATCCCAAAGTTATTGACGATAACAGGCACGGGCATGGCTATCGTCAGTACACCAGCTAAAGCACACAACGCTCCCACCACCATGCCTGACCAGGTCTCTGGATACATATCTCCATAACCTAAAGTAGTCATGGTCACCACTGCCCACCAGAAGCCAATGGGAATATTCTTGAACTTGGTGTGGTCGGTGGCCGTGGGGTCATTGGGCTTGGCACCAATTCTTTCAGCATAATATATCATGGTGGCAAAAATCAAAACTCCCAAGGCCAGGAAGATGATTAGCAGCAGAAATTCATTGGTGCTGGCTCGCAATGTATGGCCCAGCACCCTAAGCCCTACAAAATGGCGTGTTAATTTGAAGATGCGCAGAATCCGAACAAAGCGCACCACCCTGAGAAAACCCAACACATCCTTGGCGGCCTTTGAAGAAAGGCCACTCAGCCCCACCTCCAGGTAAAAGGGCAGAATAGCCACAAAGTCAA
The DNA here is from genome assembly GCA_034780135.1 of Jordanella pulchra. Classification (NCBI taxonomy): domain Eukaryota; kingdom Metazoa; phylum Chordata; class Actinopteri; order Cyprinodontiformes; family Cyprinodontidae; genus Jordanella; species Jordanella pulchra. Next base: position 41,724 of record JAUZNJ010064561.1, read on the forward strand.
TGATGTTGAGAACACTCTTGACAAACTCCAACTTTACAGGGCAGAAGGTCACACGAACGAGAAACTCGATGGTGAACCAGAACACACAAACGCCCTCCACATATGTGAGCGCGGGATCAGTTTCAATCTCGTACTGTGGAACCGGGTCAGGCTCACTGCCGTTCCGTACGTCAGTCTTGTTGATGATTTTGTTGAAAGCCTCATGGGTCTCCAAGCAGAAGGTGGTGATGGAGACCAGGATGAAGAACAAAGATGCAAAAGCAATAAACTAAAAGAGAAGAAACAGAAGAGAAGAAATACATTAATATTATTCATTCACCTGTATTTTAGGCTTTTGAATTTGTATAAAATGATGTATAAGGGTGGCTGTACACTGCATGACTTTTTCCTTTTTTTGGGCCGACTTTTCAGTTGGGTGACAATTATGTGGATCGGGCTGAGTTTCATTTTCATCATGCGTCCTGCATCATATCCTATAAATGGGGGTAACAAGGGGTGATTTCCCTCTCACGAAAACCTCCTGATTGGGAATTGTATGGTTGGATGAATATCAGACAAGTTTATAATTCAGTTGGCAGTCATGAGCTGATCATATCCTGCTGTTGAAGCAGAGTTATGAGCCGATTTACCTCAACCACGCATATTTCGCATATGGAAACAATAGATTTCTTCTCTGACTTGACTTCGGGATAAACGAGCCCGACCAGCGCCATCTCTCTAAGGGGCTGAGGCTGATGTGTTTTTGGTCATACAGTGTGAGCAGTTAGATCGCATCAGACCATTGGGCTGTACAGTGTAAGAGCATATCATGCGCTGTGAACCTTTAAACCCTGGGGTTGTGTCATACAGTTTGAGCTGTAGCTGAGTACAACACCTAAAAATATCTTATAGTGTCTGTTCGCCCTAATACATTAAACACCAGGTGATTACTACATGATTTTATGCAAGAAGTTCAGAATGTGGAGCAGAGTGTTCTATAGTTTTTAAGCTGTTCATGCTTCTGTTATCTTTGCACAAACCAAAATGGGAACGTATATTTCACAATGCATTTATTGTTGACGGCTATGTAAAGCAACTGTGTAAATAACTTGGGAGTGTACATAGGCAAATTATAACCAAAAAATGTGAAAGATAGAACTAGTAGAAATGAGGTAAAAGAGTAAACAACAAAAAAAATTAACAAAAGTCTCTTTAGTGTTAATATATGCTTCATTAATGACATATAAACTTTTAATAAATAGTTATACTTTTGTAGGTTTCTCTACCCTTTTGCTAAATATATATATAACTTGAAATTGTAAAAACAAACAAAATCTTTCAACATTTCTGGAACATCATCAAAGCCTAATCAGCAACTACAATAAGTCAGATTATTCTCTTTACATTAACCTTCCTGTTTGTTGCAGAAAAACAGCTGTCCTGTAAGACGCTCAGGCAGACGCTGTAAACATTTACAGGATTTCTCCAGAATAGCAGATTTCCACGCACAGCCTAGTATGCTCCTTCTACACTTTCCTCCCACAACCCATCCGTAGTTGTGCACTGCCCACTGAGTGCCGAAGAAGTTGTTTCACACTCTTACTCTCATGCTTGGTTTTCGGATCATATGACTCACACTCTCTCAAAATATCATTGCCACTATTTGGGTCACCTTTATCTTGAACTGTGTGCATGGGTTCTGTTTGTACATATTGCTTTATTTGTAAAATTATACATGTGTCTTTACTGTCCTACAATCTGTATTCATTTGCTGAGACTGCATCTGGTAAACTACTGCTTTGCTAATTAAGTTTTACCCACCCATTTTAATGGCTAAATGAAAAATGTTCATGAAAATATTTAAAATTCAAGCATATAATCTATGGAAACAAGACTGATCTCTAAAACATGTTCTTCTTAGTAAAAACACAAAAATTGCCTGATGTTTCTCATGTCACAGGACAAATAACGTTACAAGCGCAAAATGCCAAAGTTACTTTGTTAGTTTTATGTAGGCAGAAAAAAAATCATTCTAGTCAATTTCATTAAGAAAACTAGAAAAGCACTAGGACCACAGACAGCTAGCTGCCAAGCAGCAAATATTGTCCCATATTGTGACTTAAACCTATAGCTAAAACTCACACATGATCTGCATAATTACCACATTTAACGAATTGTTCCATGGCATGAGGCGCACCTCTTGTCAAAATTTCGTTAAAATACTTTAATAAGTTCAAAAGTAAGGTACAGCATTTGTCTGCAGCCTCTGGTGTTTATTCTGCTCTCTACTTATTCATTTACTCTAGACTCTGCTTTCTTGTTTGATCAGTAGATGGAGACTTTGCATCTTCATTATAATACCCCAGGACTTTTTTAGTCTGATCCTGAAGCTGTCAATACTCACTGCTGCCTCCCTCTGGTTTAGGGGGGAACTGCTTGCTCCGTCAAATAATGTTAAAGAATCCTTTGAAATATTACTGTATCTGGATCATGATCCAGATCACCACCAAAATGTTATGGATTGTTCCTTGAACTAAGGTGCACCTTTGGTAAAAATTTTACTAATATCTATTTATAACTTTTGAAGTTATCCTGTACACAGAAAAACATACTAACAAACTCTTCTAAAAACATAACCTCCTTGGTGGAGGTTTCTGTCTCATATGAAACACTCTGCATCCTTCTGCATATCCTTGAAGATTTTCTGTGGTTTTCATCCTCAGAATCTGGTTAATCTGATCTTTATTACATTTGTTGTCTAATATACCCATCATTCCTAAATATTAAATAGTTTGAGATAACAAACAGTAACTTAAAAGCATAATTCATTCATGAATCAAGAGAAACAGATAAGTCAAATATTATTTACATTTGTTTTAAAATATTATTTAGCATGTTTACATGGTCATAGTCGTAACTTTCTACTTTTCACCCCCGGTGCTATATAATAAGGGTTACATCAATCAACTCAACTAGAGGAAGAATTTTATAGTATGTACCAGTAAATAAAAGAGGAGAATCGATAATCAAAAACTGAAGAAAAAATGGTAGAAATGGAAGAAAAGGAGATAGTTCTACATGATCAAGAAGAAGGAGCAGAAAGAAGGAAAGATTATAAAAAACTTAAATTTAAAAGAATACAAAGCATGGTGCGGGGATTTTATGACCACTGTATACAGAATGAAACAGTAAAACATTTTATAAACATGTAGTAAAATGGAAGAATCTTTGCTTCTCTGTTTGTAAGACATTCATCCATTTATGGCATATTAGAAGCACAAATCTTATCTTACTTTAATATGTTCAACATTTTAAATGCAAATGATTGATATATAAATCCTTTCTCGTAGTCTGTGGACCCCAACTTAAGCAGTCTAGCTCTGTCACTGATATTAGCAAAAGAGAACCAGTGATGAAGAAAAATGGATATAGATAGCAATGTAAGTCAACAAAAAATGTTTTGCATCTAATTTATCTGCTGCAGACGAACACTGTGCTTTGCTGAACATTTTGAACAACAGTTTGTAAACAAATGATCAATGGACCAAAATGCAGCTAAAGATGATTTATTTTGTCCCTCTATTAGGTGCTACCAGCTCAAAAACCTCAAGTCAAAAATAAATGTGGATTATAAAGATTAATAAGGATGCATTACAGCATGACATTAAAATACATTACAGTAAAATAGGATGTATAAAACATCCTATGAATTCACATAATTAAACTCGATACATAAACAGCGTATAAAAAACACCAGCTATCCCTTTAGGAAAGTATTGACTACAGAATACCAGAGTGGCTGAGACGCTCCAGTGATTTTACACAGAGACACAAACAGTTCTCCTTTTATTGCAATCACCTGCCCTGATTGGATGCTGCATCGACTAATGATAACAACAACATCGCACCGAGCTGCAATTTTGTAGCGTTTCCTGAAGACCAAAGGATATCTCATCTTTGGGTGAACACCAGCCTGTAACAAGTCACATCAGGGGATTTTCATTTTATTTTATAGTTTTTTTTTCATGGCAGGCATTAAAAATGCACAAACACTAACATGCCATATAATTGTACGAGACATTCGGACTTCCAGCATGCACACTGCATGTTAAATAAGTCCTGCACTTCTACAAATTGTCCTTTGAAGGGAGAGCTGGGCAGCTGTTGCACAAACAGTCCATCTCTGACTGCAGATCTAATTTAGCTCAATGACGAGCCCTATTTTCAAGTCATCTTTTTTCATCACATTTAGGGCTCGGGGAGGCTTGTCACTCACCTCGGCCTCTAACAGCTCAGATGGCTCTTTCAGAGGCAGAGCCGTTGACCTTCATGCATGCCCTGAGAAAATCACTTCTTATTGATTGCACTGATAGGCTCAAAGATAGACTGAGATTTAAATAATCTTCAGAGGGAAGTATCTAATGCCCCCTTTGGAGGAGTTGCAAATTGAGTAAAACTGTTACAGTAAGACTAGATTTATCACAGCATTTAAGACAAAAAAATAAAGAAAGAATAACACAAATAAAAGAGCTGGACAAGAACAGTGTTTTAGATTGCTAAAAGTATTCAAAAACAGCTGAATATGTGTTTTTTAAAGTAAAAAGGAAAAATGACCAGCGTTTTCTTTCAGGCAGTTGACAGCTGGGGTAGGTGCAGTGCCTTCCTTTTGCTCCAAACTGACCCATAAATCAGAATATTAACTGATATTTCACTGAGATAATTAAACTATATGAGTTATTTGACAGAAAAAGGAAAGGGATATTCAAACTCAAACTTTTACCAACTGATCTATCCAAGCTTTAAAGCAACTCAGCCTGGGATCTCCTTCTGATATGCTAATTACTAGTTCCGCTTTTCACTGCGAATCCCCACCTTTCTTTTATTGACACCATCTTTAAACCACACATACAAAGCAGCTCTGGAAACCTTCCATTTCCCTCTCACCCTGGAAACATCACTAAAACTTTGCAATCTTTAGGAATCATGGGGTTAACTGACATTTTAAACACTAGATAGAGATGACAAGGGCAACAAGTAAGGCATGATTTCTTTTAATGTGAAAGGTAGTGTTTGTTTCTGCTCCCTTACTTCTCTATGATAGTGATGGACACCCATGTAGGTGATTAAATACCTCAGGTTTTGAAATTATTTAATTCCCTGAGATTAAATAGAAAATCAAATGGAAAAGAAAATAGCATTTGCCATAAATGTGAAATCTGTTGAAGACAGACCTATTCCCAGTTGTATGTGTTATTGTCACTATTTAGACTTGCAGATTACGTCATAAATTTGAATACTTCAAACACTATTAAGAGCTGATCTTGTCACAGTCTTTAAGAGAAGAGTAACTTACTATAGCTACTTAATTTTTAAACTGATGCTTCTGTCAGATGGTGAGACTGTCTTCAGCTTCACCATTGGCCGAAGGATGAGGAAAAAGACAGTTCTCTGTTGGACTATATCTGTCTTTTAGTATGGTGCAACTGCAATAACCGATAAGCTAACTTAGCACGCAGAAAGCTACTGAAGCCACATGGACAAGTAAAGGGCTATTTCCAAGTCGTTCAACAATTTGGAATCAGTAGCACATTAGAAATAGTCAGAAAGTACAAAATGTACAGTCAACAGAGAATCATTGCCATTGCTCAGTCACATTAGATGGGCAGACATTCTCCCTTTGCTTTATATCTGGATGTTGGTCCATTCTAAAAGATAAATATGCTTACATTTAAACCGTTCCTGTTGTTTGAAACACAAAAGCTTCCCAACAACATGGTACTGAGCTGAAGGTAGAGATAGAGAGATCGTCATGTTGCTGATATTTTTAACCGATACTTGAGTTTGTTTGTTTTTTTGGCTTTGGTGAAGGCCGACACGTGCTAATGTTTCATCAGTGCATTCAAAGCCATGCCTTGAGAGACATGTAGAGCATGAAGCTCCCTCCAGGTGCTATTCATTGTTAATGTTTGACTTGTTTGTTAATATGATACAGTTTCTTTTTTTTTTAGTTTTGACTAGTAAAACATCCATTATTCTTCATTTTATCATGCAAAATTAGGAAAAAAAAGTAATACTAGTTTCAAAATTGTCTCAAAAAAACAGCACCTTTCAGCGATCAGTTAGACTGATGTCAAAATATTGGCACTGGCCTTACAAAACAGTCAATCTTTACTTCCCACATATGTTGGGTTTTGCATGTGGTCTAACATTTTGCACCAATCTGACCAGAGAAACCCTTTGCCATATGTTCCCTCTGTCCACTTCACAAACACATCTTTTTGTTTGAATTCCCAAAATAGCTTTTGCGGTTGATCCATAAGTAATCAGTCAATTTGTGAAGTGTATGAACAGCAGTTGTCTCATCAAAAAATGTTCACCTCATGAAATTCTCTACAATTATAGTGACAAATGGCTCAGAGAACAGAAAGTTCCACCTTTACCCATTAAGTGGGTTTATTTTAGGAAAAAGAATAAGGAAATCAGAAAACATTTTCTTTCTTTTTATCCTTCCAGACCTGGCGGAATGAACCTCGTTTAAATTCCTGGAAGTTCTGAATGCATTCTGGGGTATAATTCTGGTTCCAGTTCTCCGAATCTAAAAAAAGAACCACTCTTTCAGTTTGCATTTTATACCGCATGGTTGAAACACATTAGATGGGTCTACTTTGGCTACCATCCACTGATAGAATCCCCCCCCCTAGCCATCAGACACAAACAAACAAACACACACAAAATATCTAAACACCAAGCCTCTCTCTCGCTTTGACCAATCAGAATGTGTGCTGCCCTTAGCTCCTTGGGACTGCCACCATCTGTTTGACACTGCAAATGGAAGGTTGTGCTCTGTTTATGGGCTGAGAAAACAAGCCATCATTGTGCTAGTTGGGTCATCTGCTGCGATTTCAGCAAGAAAAGCAGATCATAAAGATTTGACATAGTCTAGAAAGATCCATATATGAAATTAAACTCTTCTCAAAACTGCATTACATGCTGGCCCATTGTTAATCTTGGAAAGATTTTCCCAAACATTCGAGGATTTATTTATTTTTTTTACAATGCTTAGTCTGTGTCTTTGACACAGGGGACCCGGTCACATCAGGATTGCAGATGGTCGGTACTTTCTGTGGTGACCCCTGATGGGAGCAGCAGAAAGGACTCACAATGATGGCAGTAAAATCTGACTTTATTGCCGTTTGGCTCCAGGATCCCTGTGGAAAACGTTTTCAGCACAGAGAGCAGCTGACACACAAGTTATTCAAAAATATGAATGAGTGGATTGGAAGAAGAAGGAAGTACAGTAGCTATCCTTCCAGTTTTCCTTTTTGTGTAATTATGAAGGCTAAAAAAACTAATGCTAAAACAGAAGAGAACATGATTATAAATAACAAAATTAGAAAATAATTCTCTCAGACTCCTTTGTGTTGTCTACATATCACCAAATGAATAAAATAACATTTGAGAACAATGTAACATTTATAGGACTTTTAGTTCATTAGCTGATAAATAAAATCTTCTGGTAGTAATCAGATTTTGCCTTAATGAACACAACTGAACAAAGCTGGATGATCCAGACTACAAGGAAGGTGAAATATAATTTCATTCAACCAAAAGTATGCCTTTCTTGATTCATTTTATTAGAGGACAGAAAATAAGCTGCAGTATCCAGATGGACCTAAATGTTATCCATCCAGAATGGCAGTTTATTTAAGCTTTTTCCAATTTCCTTCAATATACCTGATACAGGGTTAAATGTAAGGGTGAAAATTGGCCAAACTTCTATCAAAAAAAAGGGTTCTGACTAAATGTTAAAAGAGATTAATGCCTGTAGTTGAGCCTCAGGATGCCTATCCATCCTTTTCCAATTTACACACTCAGTTTGCCCATTTGTCTGTATATCTGAGCGGATATTTGGATGTCTACAACTAAAAAGCCCTCTCTCCTAGTTTCTGTCTCTCTCATAGAGCTCAATTCTTGCTTGAAGTTTCAACCCCCCAAGTTGAAACACCTCTCAATCCTCTGATCTTTGTCTGTAACTCAGTAGTGCTAACTCTCTTCAAAGTGCTCCCCTCCTCTTCTTCGACTAACTACAACCCAGGATACCAACAGCACGCCAGGGTGCTGCACTAATCACCTACATGGTGGCAGGAGGATCCTGCCCATTTCTACCGTTTTGGGTTTATCGGTTTTCATGCTGCTGGAGGAACCTGATGAACTCACGACTATAAAAGCAAGCCGAACTGATTCTGCAGCATAGATTTGATGACTTTTGGGATTCATTAGGTTGAAACCCAGTTAAAATCGTCGCACCTAAGATGAAACACAAAGAAACATTTTTGTAAAATAAAATCATGTTTCTTAAGATACAATGAGCTCCTCTTAATCCGAGCTCCTGTTTCTTCCAAAACACATTACCTCAATACAATAAAGTAATGTTTTACCCATTACAGAGGTTAATACCTTTGTTCAGGATGGTGTGATTAAAGTAAAAGAGTTCAAAAAGTCCAGCATAACCATGATTTTATTACATTTAAGTAAATTATGGACAAAAATCACACTCAATGACTATTGAAACTAAACAGGATGTTATTCCAAATCGAGCAACTTTGATCTTACTAATTTTAATGCAATTTATGACACTTTAGAAATGGTTCTCTTTGGTTCACATCTGGACTGCCTATTTTGGTGCTGGATAGAATCTGGATCTAAAAAAGTCCAGCATGCAATTAGTATCATAAAACTGCCCTGCCCAGGAAGGTAACCAGATACTATATATGTTAGGCCTGAAATGCCACAAGCAACATAGAGCACTTTAATAAGTTTGGCAAGCAGTTAAAAGAAAAATCTTTTAACCGAAAAACTTGGTTTCAAGCAAACAATCAGATGACTACGCTGTCTGGACTCTAACCCATTAGCTATAGTGTGTTTACATTCAGAATATCTGCTGTGACATGTTGTGTGTTGGCTGAGGAAGCCTGTAGGAGGAGAGCGGCGGCTGCTGCTAATCCAACCTGATGTCTGTATTGTAACTCCTGTCATACGGAGCTCCCTGAGTTAAATCAACATTATTTAGTGTAGTTGATGAAAAAGAGAGCAACATATTGTTCCACATACACAAATACTACCAAGTAATTGATTTGAATCTTTGCCTTATTCTACAGAGACAAGGCTAAGTGATACGTTTTTCATTAAATAAAGCAGTAAAAAAAAATTGATTGTTTTTAGAGAACAGTGATGAGCTCAACAAACAGAGAGGAATAAAGACCGAATGAATTGTCCCACATCACAACTAGGTCCCCAAACAAAAGGCTGTTTTTGTCAGACACGTTTTTTTCTCTCCCTTTATCATCTGCCGCCATGGTAACGGCACCTTCGAAAATGGTGAATCGCGGGTGTGAAAACAGACAGACATGGCAGAAGATGTAAAGTGGTGAGAGAGAAATGAACAATCCTTTTTTTCTGGCATGGATAAAGGGTTTCCCCCTCCCATACAATCCATGTCTTCTATTCTCTGGGTTCTTTTAAAAACACTTGCTGTGATTGTCATTGCTGTTGGATGAGTACTGACAGATGACAAAACAGGAACAGGATTAGCTGTCACTCATTCATTCAATAATGATTATTTTATATTCATTTGCTATTGGTGCTAATTGAGGTCCAAAATACAAACTGAGAAGGGACGTAAGCAGGTTGCGGAAAAGCTGAGTCTTCATTATTTGAAGAAAAAGCTAAACAGCAGCTCCCCCATGATGGGGTGATGTGCTGCTCATCTCTTGTTCTCTTTGTCACCATCTCCCTCGCTCAAACACATTTCTTCCTTCCCATCCTCATTACACTACTCACTGTGACATGACAGCCAACACACCCGGGGAACCCTCCTAAGCCTACAGCTTTTGTCAAGCAACCACATGACGGAGCTAAAAATAGCATATCAACATTTTTCAGGCATGATAATTTGAATAAATCATTGTCCCTTTAAGTCGGTGGAGTTGACGATGGAGAAGAGGGTGGAGTAGTGGATAAGACCCAGAGTCCCTGCCAGCTACTGTCAACCCATTCACACAGAGACTGGGAGCCTGAGAGGAAAGCTGCAGTTCTCTGTTTGGCATGCTCTGATGTTAGTCTTCTTGTAAGATAACTCTGACGTGGCCTTGGGCAGCAGTTATCAAGGCTTTTAAAATAGTTTTTTTAAAATGTTCTCTCTGAGCACTTGCTGCTACTTGGAATGCTTCTTAGGAGACCTTGTGCTACAAGATTTCTCGATATCTAAATGCCAGGATTTTCTTATAAAAATGCATCTAAGAAAGCACTATCCAGTCACTCTCTCATGGGACTTTATTTGCTAAAATACGTGCAAGCGAATTCATCTTGTTAAAAAAAACACACACAGCAAACTGCATTTATTAATCACACTAATAGTAACAATAACCAATAGAGTTCAAAACCCACAAGTCAACAGAGAATGTTCATTAGCCTATTGTAAATATTAACCGTCTATTCTTTGGAGATGTATGTATCCTAAATGAAGACCGTTCATTAATTGATTTATTCAGTTTGTTGTTGGAATCCTGCTTTAAGCAAAAGCAACTTTAACTGTTCTGCAAATTCATATTTATAAGTGAAAACCTGATATACAGCCTCCGCTCTCATTCAACACCAAAACATTCAATAAGGTTGAGGTCAGGACTCCCTACAGGCGATTTTAAGTTTCACTACACCAAACTTTATCCACCTGCAGCCATTGAAGGGAATGAAACACCCAAATTCATTGATTCGGTAGCGTAAACCAATAATTTAAAGGAGCACAAAGTACTTCATGTGTCAATATAAACTGTTTAAGGCATGTTCATGTAACCTCAAAATGGCTAAATCAGTTCAGCAGAAAAAGATTAAAATAGCAAAGCTTTTGTACAAACAAGAAGTCTCACTTTAAAATAAATTGTGTGTCTTTGGTGTATTAACTGAACAACTACTTAAAGTACATTTTGTTTAAAGAGATACTTGAGTGAAAATACCTCTTCATCAACAACAAATCCTTATAGATTATAGATTATAGTATATAGTTCATTTTCCTTTAATGGAATCCTATGAAACGCCTTGAAGATCATGTTTTTTTTTAACAAGATAAGGAAAAGGTCTACAGGTATTAATCTATACTTAAAGGGATTCTCTAAGTGTTCTTTATGAACACCTAAAATGAGACATGAAAGTATCAGGGGTAAAATCTAACATTAGGAAATGCTAGGATGCAAAATATCAAGCCATCAACCCAATGCCATCAGAACAAGAGTGGAGAAACCTGTCTTGGTAATGCTTTGGGTTTTGGTAAAATGTTCAAATTACCTTCTATAAATGGATTAGACGAAGTCTATAAGTGAATTAAACATTACAATATTAACCCTAACATTAAACTGTCTGTTAATCATCAATAAATGGTCTCTTTGCCATTTATAAATGGTGGCTATGGTTACTGTAAAGTGTAATCGTTAAGGCTTATTTTGGCAGGAGGCAGCTAACACTCTGGACAGTTCACGCAAACATTCATACCTTGAAGACAACTTAGACAGAAAAAATAACCTGAGAGTCATGTGTTTGAACTGGTGGAAGCTGGACTATTTAGACAAAACAGAGTACAGGGAAAGTCCATACAGAAACATTTCGATAAGGGTTTTAATACTCCTTTCTTGAGAGGCACTGAAAATATACGTGTTCCATCATACAGCCCCTTATGACTAACTGATATTCTATGCGCTTGAGAACGAAGTGCTTTTACGTGTCTTTTAAGTACACTCCACATAATGCTACTTGGTACTGCCTTTAGCTGATGTGCTACCATCAAAGACACTTGACAGGGATTTTGCAAGATGATATTAAAACAACCTTTGTTCACTGTAGGATTAATCTCGGTGTGCTTTTTTGTATCCTGGCTCATTTGTTACCTGGATCTTTCTGTGAGGCTGAGAAGGGTTCCTGTAGTTCACTGAACAGCAGTTTTAAAGTTAAACTCATTGTCAGTGCCTCCTTGACATTCTAGGGGTATTTAGCCCCCAATATATGCAATTGCTGTTGCAGGAACACTTAAAGCATCACCTATTGATCAAACTACTAAGGGTTTAATCCAGATAATGATACCGACCACTTCTGGACACTCATAAACTGTGAACAGCAAGCTAAATGTTCATTCTTAAAACAAATAAAAAAGGCCAAACAAAACTAACAATTTGACAGTATCTGTACGATTCCAAATAATTTTTAATGGCGATGTACTTCAAAAACATGACATTAATAAGAACCATGTGCCTACTTTCTTGAACTCTACAGTCATTTCGAAAACCTTAATATTTTAGATGGATCAAAGTACATAAAAAAGAAATTCTGTTGCAACAGCTTAAGAGACTAATAGGAGCCTAAAGAGTAACATGTATTTTCTCTGGAAGCATGGCTGGTACTAGTGTTTCTACCGACTGCCACTTAAAGAGGTGATTTTGTAGGTCCAGACATAATTCAATGACATACGCCTTGTAATAAGTCTTTCTTCATTTTAATAAGATGGGGAAATCTCTTTTGTGTTGCACAGCTGTGTTTTCTCTCTCCTCTCACTGTTGTGCGCAAAGGCAACACCTGCGCTTCTAGCATGTAATTACTGACTGTAAACAACAGAGAGGAAGGTTAAATTACACTGTGTAGTATGGCTTATTTAACAGTGAATTTGATGTTTCTACTAACATTTTCAGCAGCAAGCTTTCTTATGTTTTAAATGACGATTTGCAAATGATACTTTACAGTGTTGGTTTTATAATCCTCATGCTTTTTTGATGTAATAGGTAGAATATCGGTAACATTTTACAAGAGTACCTTCTACATGTTTTCTGTTATCCCCACAAGGATTTATGAGAAATCAGACATCCTACATGCAAACTTTCAAGTTTGCACCTACTCAAGAGTAAAATGAAATCAACATTTTTTTTTATTAAGTAAAAGTAGAAAGTAGTTGGCCAACAAATTACTGAAGTAAGAGTAAGAAAGCACCTAGTGAAATGGCTACTTAAGTACTATGGAATTTAGAGCTGAAACGATTATTTGGATTATTCATGATTATTGGATTACTGATTATTTTCAATTAATTAAATTCAATTAAATAAAAAAAATATATAAATATATTGCTTTTCATCGGTCGCCCTCTCCCCTCCCTGACGGACATCTACTCCGCCCGGTGCCTCAGCAGAGCCAGGGCCATCTCCAAG
>JAUZNJ010064562.1:0-26991 GCA_034780135.1 Jordanella pulchra
CCTCTCTCATACCCCCTTTCCTGTCAGCCTACTGTCAGAAAAACGAGCCACTAGTGCCGTAAAAAGCTTAAAAAAAATTAAAAAAAGTCATGCTGGGGCACTTGAAGAAGAAAAACTATATCGCTGAGAGAGAAGGCTAGAAAAGCAACATATTTAACATCTTTACATTTGCTTTGCCCTTAGTATCATCTCGAGGCATGCACCCATTTGGTATAAGGTTTGACCTCTGTGTCTTGAAACTTGACCAACACAGTTTACAGGAACACCAGGAACCTGCTATGTAGCATAATACCACTCAGGATGTTTGTCTTGTTTGTGTTTGTGCAATACTTAAAAAAAATAAGTGGTTCAAAGGCAAAGGAACACTGTGAAGCTTGGGCTGGAGGGGGAAGCTGAAAGTAAAAGGACCAAAATTAGTCTGCCTGGGTACTCTGGGGTTTCCTGTTCAACTGAAGCAGATAAAGCTATAAAGTTAGATGTATTTATAGGCAAGTTTTGTTTGAATGTTGTGGTCATCGAGCAGGATGTAGTGTAGCAGTCAGTGGCCTGTTTTGGGATTGAGGTGCTTTCAGAACTCCACCTTGTGGCTTGAAGCCCACCTTGCAGAACCTAATGGCTGCATTTGCTTAAAACAGACACCCAGACATAAACACGACTGTCCACAACCGCTGACTGAGAGCCAAGAGTGAAGAAACAAAAAATTATTGAGGCCAATAAAATTTATTCTAAAGGTTGACACTAGAACGTTTTACAGTATTTTAAATGAACTGTTATTTAACAAATGAAAGTATGCATAACAAGCAGCTTTAAGTTGCTTATTCATTGAAAGCAACACCTAACTATTTTACTCCATGTGCATTAAAAAAAGACACAGTCAAGTTTCCTCTTAAGAGTTGTGAGCTTTTGGGGTCAGAGGGTCATAGCTGAAACCTGACATCACTGCTCAAGTATGCAGAGCAAAAACATGACCAAGCTGCAATAGATGAGTAATTTCTTATTGTTCCTGTGGACTAAAGCCCTCTGTGTTCTCAATTAAAACAGCAAAAACAGATGAGAGGTGGACAGACTCAGCTTCGTATGCCAACCATGGGGGAGGCTAGAAAAACTCCAGAGGACATTGCAAGCTCAGGAATGTAATCGTAATGTGGAGTAGACACTTATGGAGTGATCTGGCTCAGGACAATGGAAATTATTGCAAAAAGTTGGTACACCTACACCCAGCCTGCAGGATCTATTGCCTTTCTGCTTTTATCCCATACTCTTTAACAAACATATCCATTCCTGAGTATTTAAGCTATTGCAACCCCACTTCTTCCTTGTAGTTTAGCACCTTCATGATTAATTCTCTTAACACCAAGCATTTACTAAACATACATATGATACATCTGAAACATTTTTTACTTAAACTTTTCACAAAAATCTATGCTTTTTTAAGGGTGCATTTAGACTGCTGGTCAAGTCCATTGGTCCGTCAAGAAAACACTAAAAGGGAGATGTTTTGGTTGCCCTAGTTTCTCTCACACAGAGATTTTTATACAAACTGCATCATAAAGTTGCAACAAACATTTTAGGGGACGGTGTTGCTTTAGTACAGAGCTGTTTAAGAAGAAAAGCATGAAGAATAAAGCCTGTTCTAAACCTTTACATACTTTGCAAAAGCTAAAAGATTCGTTCTTGTTCTCGAGGTGGATAGGACAACAAACAAGTTAGGTTTGCCTCCAAGTTTTCATAGTATGCAAGAACCCCCCCCCCTGCCAAACTCGTCGAAAGTCCCATCCACTGAATCTAACGTCCCACCCGCAAGAGAAAACAAATAATGACAGAGGGGAAGAGGTAGGGCAATTTGCTTTACATTACTAAAAGACCTATCATCCAAATGTCCAAATTTTTTCACTGGTTCTACCAGTTAATCCTAAAAATGATCTCTGGTTTTCCTTCTCAATAACACCCATGCAAATCCTGACCAATTACAACTGTTCTTGGACACGCTGTAAGAAAAAAAGTTATGTCCAGAAAAGCAGCAAGATTCCCCATGATAAGGCTGCAAGAACAAAGCAGCTCAATAGCATGGGCTTATTCAGGGTTTTTTATAAGCACTGAAAAATTCTCTGACCCATTTAATGGATGGAAATAACACTGGAAGTGGTTAGGATTGGTTAGGATTTTGCTTTGTATTCATTAACAGTTCTTTATATTGTACTATATTGTATTATATTGCTGGTAATTTGGCATGATTATGACAGTCTTCTAGAGGCACCACGAGGGAAGAAACATTTCATTGTCAGCTGCAGACAGAATGACATTTCTAAGGCTTAGCTTGATATGCAGTTGAGATGCCAAATTTGGTGTTTGATTTGGAGCTTTTGAGTCATTGCAAAATAAGTGGCTAATATGGTTGAAAATTTCTTCCACATAAGTTTGACTTGTATTTATCTAGCTGTAAATGATATTGTTCAACTACTTAGACCTAATTCTAAGTATCTCTATTACAACAAGGCCATTATATTTTTCTGTTCTTATTTTTTCTGATACATAACATCTTTAAAATGTTTCCTTTTTCTGCCCAAAATTTGGTTTCATGCGTATGTGGCAAAAAAGGACTCAATTTAGGATATTTTTTATTCAATCAGTCAAATCTAAAGGCAATTTCATTGTTTTATTTGGGAATTTTGGCTGCAGTTTTGCACACTTGTTCGAAAATCAAAATTATTTAAAGTGGCTTGATGTGAACTTATTTCTGCCTTATTTCACTGGTATCTGATTCTTCAAAGCATAATTTTTGTTATGTGAAACATTTATTTGTGTTGATTTCCCTCCATCTGTTCTCATTTCAGTGTTCTATGTAGCAGGGCTATCGAATACTGTGTCATTTAGTGGGCTGGATGTGTCTTTGTATGTCCACTTATTGTTATCATATTAATACTATAAGAAAAACCCTAGATTAAAAACTATATACATAATTACTTGACAATTTGAAATTTGTTATCAAAGTCAACATGGGCCTTGTCTAACTTTTGGGTCAACCCTATGTATGGGTTATAGAAGATTATCATTTTATCATGAACATGTACAGGCCTGACACTTTTAAATCAAAATATGATTTATCATAAGTATATCTGTTTGCATATGTATGTAGCCTAAAAGTGAAGCCTCTAATCGAGCAGTTTTACAGCATGTAATTTCAAGTCTTTGCTCTACTCGCTCTAAACTTCTTAATGACATGCTTCAAAACTCTGTGAGCCACATAAGCATGACTGAGAAGTAAAGAGAGAGAGAGAGAGAGAGAGAGAGAGAGAGAGAGAGAGAGAGAGAGAGAGAGAGAGAGACACTGTACAACCCCTCTGAAGATTTCCTGTCTCAGGAAAGGCGCACATAGTGTGAGTCATATAGTGCAACTCCTGCTTGGTGTTTACTCTTTTTTTACACGGAGCTGTGAAGTCGCCTTTTGTGAAGGAGCAACAGGCGGCTGGAACCAAGATAAACTCGGATCTTTAACTCCCCTGTCTAAACTCAATTAATGAGAAAAAAGGGGGCGTGTGGTTCTAAATGGAGCTGCTTCGGGTTTGCGTTTTCTGCTGGGGAGTAATCCTGTTCGGTGCTGTGCTGCTGCCGGTGGAGACGAGTGAGTTCAACTTATTGAGACTTGTCAAAGACACGAGTTAGCTCAAAGTTTTTACAAAGAACTTCCTTCTTTTTAAAAAAATAAAACGCGACTTTAAAAGTACAGTTTGGTGTGTTTAGTTCAGACCTTAACTGCACTGGTGTAAATCAAATCAGAAAAGCTTAAGTAAACACGATCTCACATCTGTCATAGTTTTTTGTTGTTATTGTTTTTAACTAATCGTAGTTGTTTATTTTTTAATTCCTCTTTGCGTTTTCTTACTGTATGTTTTAATATGACTCAGCTTCTCGTACATAACACTGAATTAACTTAAACCGACATATTTTGCATACATGGAGCAGTCTGATAGTTCTCAATGTTCGGATCTTGTAGAAGAGTTACCCCCTTTCAGCCAGCCTGCTGGCAATGCGCAGCAACACACACACGCTCCTGTGTGGCAGGGAGCGAGTTTCGCCTTAGGTTCTGTGTTACTGTATTTTTTTTAACAATGTGGTAGAAAATACTCTGCTTTACTGTAGCAGTATCTCTTGCATCTCATTAGAAAAAACCTAAAGCCCTGCTACAGGTGTGACATAAATTACAAGCCCAGCTTCTAAGTTTCTGTGGTACACTTTATTACTCGTTTTAAACCAACAACAGTATAATCCAGCTCAGTGGTATTCTGTAGTCTTGTCAGTGGTCCCCATCCGCCAACCCTTTCCGTTCTAACACTTTCAGGAGATGCCCCAACTGTTTAAACTATAATCAATCAGTTGAATTATGAGTTTCTTCCACTGTTTCTTTGTGGGCCGAACACTGAAATTCTGCTACCACTGTTGTAGTTGTTCCCGCTCACAGTATTATCTTACTGATACTATTCCCTTCCTTTATTCTGTTAAACATTTTAAGGAATAATAATTGAAGTGCAGGTTTAGGAATACTCCATGCCACAGATCATTGTTACCTCCATCCATCTTTGACTTGTTCTTTTATCTTTGAACTAGTTATCATGTATTATGACCATTTTTTTTTGTTTGTTTTGTTTTATTTTTTGTTTGTTTTTGTCTGATCAGGATGCTGTTTCGTTTAGATACATTAAAACATACCAAAAAAAATCGTATATGAGCTGTGAACGTCTCAGTCGTGTCGTTTAGTAATATACTTCACCTGCATTGGCTGCATTTCCAGTGTGCCCCAGGGCAGCTAGGGCTAACATGTACATTGCCATCATAAGTGTGTGAATGACTAAATGTTATGTAAAATACTTTGGGATAACCTGACAAATTATAACAACTTTAAGGATTATGCTCTGGTAAATACTTTAGCAAAGTACAAACACAAAGGGAATGGATTTATAGACCCTAAAAAATGACTCTGACCTAGAACCAATGGTATGAAAGCTGTTCTTCAAATTCATATTTTTTGGCACAGTTTTGGTTCCTTTGGCTAAATTTTGCCAAAATGACAATTCAACCTGCTACAATGCCCCTTCTAAATCCATTGTGGATCAAATGTTCTTCAACCGATTAAGTCCTATTTGGCTGCAGTTAAAGTAAAGATTCATGACAATTTTCTGCACCAAATTACATTTTTTTTATTTGTTTTGAGTTGATATACTTATTTAATATACTAAATATATTTTTAGTCTGTCTGTTCTATATAGATAAACAGATATTTTTAGTTATTACGTTGTAAATGCAAAATAGAATCCCCAAAGTTTTTGAATCCTTTAAATTAGGGGGTATTATTGTTATATTTTAGTTTTCATTCTCAAATTAGGCTATTTGCAAATGAATTAACTTCTTCAAAAGTTTTTTTGTAATTTTTTTTTACATTTCAGCTTCCAATTAGGTGTTTTTGTACATACATTTCTGTTAGATTTTATTCTCTAAATTTCATCTCAAATTGTCATAATTTGTTTGGTAATTAAGGACAATAATGAAACATACAATTCTGAGTTAAAGGAAGTAGGTGCAGGAATTGTGAATTTTTTATTTATTTTTTTTAATGGCTGACATGCATTAAAAACCAATGATCCCACCCATGTGTCACTCCATTGCCTTCCTTAGGTTGTTAGCTGCATAATACGGTGCTATTCAGCATCCGAATTTCCTGCTTAGTCCTACTGATGTGACCTCAGTTAAAACTGCATGCGAACCCCCGATGGCTTGATACACGAAAGCATGGTTGTTTCAGTAGTAGTAGAAGATTTGCTTGAAATGGTGCTTGTTGTTGTCATAAAATATGTTTGGTGATCATGCAGTAAACCGTAATGTAGTAAACAGCATTACAGCATCACCAGTGCAGGCCTGGGACTACGGCCTGTCCACTTTTCTGCGCGCCCCCATGTTGGCTTGGCTGGTGGCTGCAGTTACCCACAGCACCAGTCGTGTCACTCCTGGGTCTCATTTCCTCATCCTGCCTATAGTTTCTTTAAACATTTCACATCATTTCTAAGGAAAACATATGTTTTTATTTGCTTGTGGGATCCAACTAAGTGGGTTTAAAATGGTGTAATGCATCTTATATCACTGTTGCCCATAATATCAATAGTTTTAATGTAATTAACCTTCAATAAACTGGTTGCAGGGTCAGCTTTATATTTGATGCTGGCAATATGTCGCTATATTCTTGGTCATTCATTTTTGTCATGTGACTTTATTGGTTTGCTGAGAGGATACTTGCTGCAGGTTAAGGAGCTCTTAACTCATCATGTCCCAGATGATTTCATGTTTTAACATACTGTACCTAAATTCTCGCTAACTAACTCTGTACGTTTCTGCAGTTAGGTTGCAGTGTGTATGAAATGTTTGTCAAAGCCTTTATACTCTTCCTTATCTTCCTATCTCTCTTATCTTTTGACCGAATCACCCTGCTGCCAGGAAATTTTACCTTCATCTGTCTCAGACTGAGTCCCAGCGGCACCAAGTAGCTCTGGCTGCTACTAATCCCCTTTCCCCCCACTACTCTGCAATTATATGCAGCCCTGGGTGACAATTACCACCATTCATCCCTTCCATAGCCCGCCTCCTGGGTTAAAATGACATGCTCTTTGAGAGGAGCTCTTCTAATGATATAATTACTCCAGCTCAGCCACCTTCCTACCACTAAGGCATTGAGTATAACCCCCCTGTCTTCCCTCTTCATTCCTGATGCACTTGAAAAAAACACCTCTGGAGCCCTCGGGCAGAACTTTAAATTGCTAAGTTTTTTCATTTAGTCTGGAGTTCAAGTGATGCGTTATGACTTTGAGAGTTTATTCCTCAGAGATGAGCTCAGACAGCATCTCCTGAAACAAGTTTCTTTTGGATCTCCTGAAACAAGATGTCAGAAATCAATTTCACTGTAAACCTTCCTGCTTTTTCCCCTTATGTCTTTTTGCAGAAGCTCTGCTCTTTTACTGCTAGCCCACCCTTCAGCACAGCCAAACTGACACAAAAGGATTTTTGTGCTAAGGGTTTGGGAGGACATTTTGAAATCGGTGTGAAGGAGTTTTGCTAGCAAGCAGCATGCTTTCACTTACACTTCCTCGTCTAGAAGAACCTGCACTTCTCGATCACGTGATCGTCTGCCAATAGTTCTCATCCTTCCCACAATGTTCTTATGAACATGAAAGAAAAGAGACCTACGTGCTTTTAGTATGGCTGTGCATTGCATTCGTTGCTCCATGAACTGGCTAGACTCTTGTCAGCATACAGCTGACGTGTGGTTGTGTGGTTTCGCTTTAGCAGAATGTGCAGTCCCATGTCTGAGGCTTTCTTGCTTTACCTTTTAACATTTATTTTAATGTTGTCTTGCTTCACAGCACATACATCAGGAAGTAGAAGATTTTCCCTTATCACCCAATTAGTCTCTTGCTTCTTTCTTCTCAAGTTTGCAGCATTTTGAACAAGAATTCACACTCTTCAGTCTATTTTCATCGTGTCACAACATCTGTTTATTCTGTTTTGGATTTTATAAAGTCATAAAAAAATTGAAAGAAAAATAATGCATTGTTTCTAACTGTTGCACATTTAAGAGATGCAATATTTTTTTATCTTCCTCCCAAGTCACTACATTGTAGTACTTCTGAAAGTAGACCTGCAATTTAATTCAGTTCATTTTATTTATATGGCACCAATTCACAGACATGTCATCTCAAGACACTTTACAGAGACAGTTAAGTCAGATAAGGACATTTTTTCCTTCAAGAAAAAAAAAACAGTTGGTTGCATCCAATAATTGATATCTTATGCCTCTATCAGTTTTGCTATCTGTGCAGACATTTCTACCTTTTTTGTTATCAAAATAGCTTAAGCTCAGTAAAACTGAGTGGAGAGCCTCCATTAACATTACTTTTATGTGTTTTTCCAATTCTTAAAGGAATTTATATCTTGATTTTTCTTATGAATGTATTTTTTCTGTCTTTATCCTAGGAAAGAATTTATCATATGGCCTTTTCTAGAGTATTTTCCAATAGGTTTTCTTCAGCACCATTCATCTTTACATCAGCTTAAAGCATCCCAAGACTTCTACCACTTTTTGTATTTTACCATTATCATAATTAGATTTATTGGCCACATACAAAAAAATAAAAACATGTTTTCCTTGGGCTGGGAAGAATGGCTTCAAAATCATTTACAGATCTTTCATGGTACTATTGTGATAAGGATAAAAAGGATGATTAAAAACACTCTTTGTTGATTGTTTTTAAAAATTTTTTTTGGTTAAATGTATCACTGTGACTGCATGCCACAGCAATCAGAGCCCCAACAATCGCAAACAATCACCAAACTATACCAATTAAATAAAAAAGAAAAATTCACAATTCAACCTTTTTTTTCCTTTTCTATCATTTTTATAAACACTAATTCCATTTTTACTATAAATCATAATTGTTATCATGACTAGAAATGTATCAAATAAGTGATAAGATAAATGCCCACCCCTACTGTTTGAATATCCCAATCCCAATTGTTTTGGGGTTTTTTGTTAAAGATGTGTGATAATATAGCAACTGTACTTATTCTGTTTCCCAATGGTGCAGGGTTAGGGTTATTTAGTCTGTGGGGTGTTCCCTGTGTTCATCAGAGGGACAGCCTGGAGGGACAAACCATCTCTGGAGACAATATTTTGTAAAACGTTCTGACCTGAATATAAAAGTCTAAACTGTTTATGTTCAGGATGTGTAGGGTCTGCAGAGAAACTACCAGTTCATTTCCTGACCCGTATGAGTCTTGGATGGAACAAGATCATCCCTGCTGATCTTCTCTGTGACCTTTATTGTTTGCTGCGTTTTGGCCCTGTCCTGTTTTGATACAAAGCCAAATCACACATGGATCGACGAAGCATGTGAAAATACAAAAGTTAAAGCTCCAGTAATAATTACAGAAAATTTACCGACAGAAATGTAATAGATTATACATAAGTACTTTGTTTATTATAATATATGAACTGAAAGTCTTAATCTTGGTTGTGTTGCTTTAGAATTTGCGTAAACCATTTTGCACCATGATGGCCTCTGTATTAATGGAGGAGGAGAAGCGGTTCATGTCTGACCTTTAGATGTCGCTGAAAATCTAACGTCGCAGCTTTAAATGTTGCCGTCTTGTGAGCAGAGCACCTTCTTCCACATTTTTGCTCCTGCTGATCCTTATAAGGCTTCTGGGTTTCAAAACCCAGCTTAAAGCAATGTATTATTTTCCTACCACTTTAAAAAGTGCTTTTCTTGGTGCAGGTTGATCACTTTATACCCCAGTGAAATAAATTTATGGTTGTCGTTTTAAAAGATAGGACAAAGGAGTAGGAATGTGTTTTGCCTGCACTAAATTACATGTAGTCGCTTCAATAGCACAAGAAGTGATGTGAATAAGTTGGGATATAGACAAGTATATGTTTATAGCTGTTCCTTCTTTTAAAGTTTCATGCCTAATGAAGATTAAAAACATTTTCTTATTTCAGCAGTTATCTAACATGTGAATTAAAGTATGCAAATTAGATTTTTTTTCAGCAAGATTACACCCATATTGTGAACTTTTTTTTTTGTTTTTTTTTTGTTTTATAAACATCTTTACCAGGAATGCAAGTATTTATTTAATTATTAGTTATGATGATTTTTTAAGGATAACAGGTCTTTCAGTACCACTAGACCATACTATTATAAAACTTTTGCAGGTATCAGGATATTATCACAGAATAAATAAAGGTTTTTCTTCCTTCCTCAGATCCGTTCTAATCCCATCCTTCTATGTTTTTTTTTTTTTTTTTATATAATCGCTGTTGGCTCAACATATGTTAAATGTGGAGCCGACTCATCGGAATGACAAATTAAAGGCTTCTCAACCAGCAGATGCGTTTGCTTTTCCTGTGTTTGTTGTACTTGCCCGTCTGGCAGTTGTCTCAGGTCTTAGGTGATTATCAAGCCCGCAGGCCATCATCACACAATCCAGTCTGTCTGACTGATCTGAGCGTGCCTGCTGGCAAAGTCAAGTCTGAACAAGACTCTCTGCTATGAAATACTTTGAATTTTCTTCTTGCGTCCTTCAGCGTTTTTTTTCTTCCTTTTTATTTTGAGACAAACACCTACTTTCATTCTTTTAGTTTCCTATAAAAGTCATAAATGTTGTTCTTATTGATTATCGTTGTCATTCAATAATAGAAGCAACTTATCTTTCCCTTTTCTTTCCAGTGGGATCTATATTGAAGATAAAACAACTATGCAAGTTTTGTGATGTGAGGGCCAGCAGCTGCCCTGGTAAGGGAGACTGCAGTGTGAATTGTGAAAAAACCGCCATCTGTGAAAACGATGACGAAGTCTGTGTCAGTATTTGGTAAGTGCTGTTGTCACCTTAAATACTCTTTTATAATAAAGAACGGGAGCTCAGGAAATTCCATACTTTTACAGCTCAAGTAGGAGTCCTGCAAATAGAACATAAAATGTACAAATTTACATGTTGCAACTACAAAATCCTGCTCTGTAGTTCTGGATTTGTGGGCTCTGAAGGACAACACCAATATTAATCTGTTTCCTGATGCTCTGCACAGCCCGAGTCAAATGGGAGCTCAGCGTATCTCTTAAATGAGCCATTTTGGGGGTCCTTATACTTGCACTGTAATATTATAGTAAAGCACAGTATCATTTATTCCTCGGCACGTCTGACTACGGTAGCTGTTATGCAGGCATTGTGGCTTTGTAGTTTACCAAAGTCGTACTACTTCACCAGAGCGCCGTGTACCAAACAAAAGTGCTTTGGATTATAAGGCAAGTTGTTTTGTTTTTTTGTTTTTTTTTTGTTTTGGGGAGAAAATTAAAGGGTTTTTGGAGCGCCTTACACTACAGAAAATACGGTAACTTGATTCTGACAAGCGGTTTAATAAATGCCCATCGGATTGTCAATCAGCATAAACTACCCCTCTCTGTCTGATTACAATTTTATCTCCATCCTCCTGAATTTGATCAGATCATTTACACGACACATTATTAGTCCGATCGGCCATTCATTCCAAACAGTTACATTCATGTAAACGTACTGGAAAAAAGGTGTAATTTGCATACTGTTTACATGTTTAAATGATAAAATGGAATCTCTTAAAGCTGATGGATAAATGCTTTGTTTTCTCTGATTTCCCTTTTCAAGGAGGAAGAAAGATGACAACGTTACAGTCGAAACTGTGTGTCACAATCCAAGTATTCCATTGTACGGTGTGGTTCTGGATGATTACAACAACACCAAGTGTATTATGAAAGAGAAAAAGGGCCAGGACTCAAAGTTCTTCATCTGTTCCTGCAACGATGAAGAGTGCAATGAGAACATCATTTTTAACCCAAGTAAGTTACTATTTCTTGTTTGCTGGTTTTATTTGCAGTGTAGGTGGGGGATCTTTATTTTAAATTTTCTATTTTTGGGGGGGGGGGAGAAGTTCCTTGCAGCTCAATGACACTTTTAAAGGATGATTTCCATACTTACTCTTTGCCTTTACATAGAAGCTAGCATCTGAATTGTGTAGCTGAAACCCAAGCAGTTTGTTTTGCTTCTTTTTTTTAAGCACATTCATAGGGCTTATATATGCAGATGTGAGTTTAAAAATGTTAATTTAAGTCCGATTCTTTATAAATGACAAAGTTCATACCAAATTTTTATCTACTGTGCTTTTATTTGTACGTTAAACTTCATATTTTATCTATGTTTATTCAATAACAATAAGTGTAATGGGGGAACTTATTTTCCAGTTCTTATCAGCCTCTCGTGCAAGGTGTCATATCCAAACATTTACGTGTGTGGGCTGCGATACTACCCGTTTCTCTGATTACAAACAGCCTCAGGATAGACTTTTCCTTGTTCTCTCCGGTTACATTCTTAGTGCTGGAATCCCTCGTATTTTGACTACAGCATCTCTTCAGTAACAGCACAGCGGCACATTTCCGAGACCTGGCTTGGAAGAGCAGAGAGGCAAATTAAAAGCATCTGTGGAGTGCAGAACACGTCATGGAAATGCATTTGTGTGTTCTGGAGAATGTCTGTGCAGTCGCTGTAATTTTTTAGAAAGTGAAAAGGAAGGAGAATACGTTTTGGATGAATTACAGATTAGAAAAAAAAAAAATGATTCCAGTAAATCCAATGAATCTGCGTCTCCTTGTGATTTATTGGGGACCCAGCAGATTTCACTAGAAGACGGATCTTTTTTTAAACCCTTGTTTTACTGTAACTCAACAACAGCTTGTGGCGACTATTCAGGAAAAAAGATGTCCATTATTTTATTATACATTTTATCTATATTTTTATTGATATCTCTTTATATTTTTCATCATATTATAAGATGTATTGAACTCCTGAAACAATTTAGAGAACTTTCTATTTTATTCAAAAGTTACTTTTACTCTGAATTGTTTTCCAGATTTCTTGAAACTCTGAAATATTTTCTTTAGACTGTCTGCATTTTCACCTTTGGTTGGATGGATTAAAAAAAGAAGAAATTTAGAAGTTATAGGTTAGATCTAATGATTCTGTACTGCAGAAGATTATTATCTTGCAGTAACATTTTTCCTCGGTGATGCATTCAATTCCTGCCAGCTCATAGCTGTTTGGAAATCAGCTAATTAGAGCTCGAAACATCTTTTCTCAATATCAAATGCTATTGTCTTTAATAAAATATATAAGAAACTGGAAAAATGTTTTTTTTTTGTGGCAGTTAGTTTTACCCTTAGATTTGTATCTGCCTTTTGTTTTACCTAAATCAAAGGCAGGAAGGCAGGATGCCATGAGAAAATAAGTTGCCAGCATCTGCTTACTAAAAACTTTAGCACATAGAGACCAGGCTTCACACACAAACTGCATGTCTGCAAATATCAAACCAAAAAAAAGAAGTATGTACCTGGTATTTAATCCCACAGTATGCTGTTGACAGTTTGCTCACCTTGGCCTGTACAGTGTTTGAAGGTGAAGCAAAGGCTGGACAATAGTTAAGAATAAATATATATCACAGTAGAATTTATTCAATAATGGTGATTTAACATTTAAAGAAATTGTTTTGATGTAAATACGTGGTCTGTGGTTACAGTGTTTGTCACTGACTGACGTTCCAGGTGCAGGCGATTCAAGCTGAACACAGAAAGCTGCTCTACAGCTGTAGCTTTGCTGCTCAGCTGCTAAGTTTAGCTGCAAAATGAGCACCAAACGCCTCCATTTTGACTTACCTGCAGCCGGCAAGAGACGTGCCAGCAAATGTCTCAGACTTTAAAGTTTGATGAATGATAAAAAGCTCGTAGAGCAAAAGCTTGTCGTGCATTAAAATTAGTCGGACAGAAAAGCTGGGGCTAACCTTTAAATAAGAGAACAATGTAAGCTTGTCACCACAGACTACCACAGACAAGGAGCTGTCATGTGACATTATGGGATGTTTGAATTGATTCATTTGGTTTTGACTGAGCTGATAAAGATTTAGGTCAAATGTTACCAGTGTTGTCAATGCTCGCTGTGCCCAGGTTTAATACAAATAAAATGGCTCTGAAACTGTAAAGTAAACCAAACTTGTATTTAAATAAAAAGAAAACAAAACACCATAGGTCAAGACTAGAATGGGGCATATGACTTAGAGAGGAGGAGAAGAAATCTTACGAGGATGTTTTTTTGAGAATGAATTGGGGACCTTTAGGTGATATTTTCAGAGCTAGTTCGTTTTTTTGTTTTTTCCTACTTTACTATCACAGTTTGTGACTGTAGTCTTTCAGGCTGTGTTGTGTCTTCATGAACATCTGACAGTCAGTCATGAAAAAAATAAAGACTAAAATGACAAAAGCGGGAAGAATGAGGAACATAAGGAGGGAGAGATATTCCTATAGTTAAATGTGCATATAATATGTTGAGCTTGTAGCTCCTATAAATGTATTTTTTTTTAAACATTTTTCTAAAATGTTATATTGGAGGAGTTTTTTTTTTCAGAATTCTTGTCAGTTTTTCTGAGGCTTATATGGTGTTTATATCAATATTCAAATGTCGACCGAAATTAAGAAATATATTCCGATAGAAGTTGTTGCTGTATCGTTCAGTCCTAGGTGAAGGTGAAACTGATGGCATGTTTACTTTCTCATTAACTTAACTGGCTGTTTGACCTGGACATAGATCTTTGAAAATTTTCCACATGAGCATAACATAGCTTTAGGGGGGTTTACGTAAAATAAAATAAAAAAAGTTGAATCAAAATTCATTCCGTTTCTTGGCTTATATTTTCTCCAGTTCTAGTTTTCAATTTGATTTGTTTAAAACATTTTAATATCCTAATTTTTGACAATATGCACAGTAGGTATGATAACTAGGCTGCTTTATTAGTTCTTTTTAGTCGTTGGTATTTTTTCCATTATTATCTGGTTTGTCCACACAACTCATTTAAGATGAGAACAAGAAGAAAACGTAACAATTACAGAAGGATTCCCTGATCCACAATAAGCAGGCATAAAGCCATACTGCTGCCCATTAATGCTGGCTTGAAACCCTAAATAATACATGAAAGAGCTGTATTCTTTCTATTCTTCCTTAGCTAGAAACAGAGAAAAGTAGCAGCTAAAATGAGCAATTTCTTCAAAAGACTTTGATGGCCTTCTTATGAATGTTTGCTATGTCAGAACTATTTGGGTGGATAATTGTTGATAATATAGCAAGATTAGTAGTTTTTAAGATTGAAGTTTCTTGAATGTTTGGCATTTGAGACCCCATTACAAAAAACATCTTTAGCAATGACTCAGAGAATTCAAAGAATGCAGTTCCTTAAACGCTATAAAACAGCAATCTTTGGTTGTAATTACTGGAATTCACCGCAGATGGTTCTGGAGAGAGTGCAGCTGTCAAATGGTCTCTTGATTACATCTTTATTCATGCTGTTTTGTGAGTTTTATTTTCTCATTTTCACTAAATAGATTAATTGATAACTTTTATATGGAGTTGTATTTTACTAAGATTTTTTACATTTAACTTTTGGACAAGATTTGCATGAACATGGAAGGCTTTTTTTTTTCATTAGAAAAAAATTAGACATATTTGTACTAAATGGGTTAATTCCACCCTATTTCATTATAGAGATTTGGTAAGTAAAGTGTTTTTAATCATTTTTCTATACAGAAGACTTTTAACAGATATGATTTTGAAAGAGATTCAAGGGTGAAATTCTCTTATTCACAGATCTTTTATAGTCTTTTTATAGTCCATGTTACAACTTAACTTAATTTAAAGGTTTTACTCAGATCTTTGCGTTGGTAGACACAGTGACAAGTTGTTGTGAGGAAAGCGTCTCACTCTAAGAAAATCAAAACAAACTGTCTGTCTGGGGCCCTGCAAAGGATTTCAGACATGTGGTTTCCTGTTTAGAAAAAAAGAAAAAAATTATAGAGCTGGAGGGCTTGGTCTAGGCAGTCAGTTAGATGAGTTTAACATTCATCATCCCACCTTGTTCATCCAGACTTCTGGCCTTTGTCTTACAATGACCTCCAGAAAGAATTTTGTGTCATTTATTTTGACAAATAAAGGATGTTAATGCATGTTTTTTTTCACCTTCAGTTCAATCAGTAAAAAATAGAATTAAAATATGAAGGTCTCTTGAAAATGAATGTTTAAAGTAAATATAAACCTGATGAAATCCAATTGATTAATTTCCCTTTAGTATAAATAAAGTACTTTTTAATTAAATTAAACTGGAAAAAGTCACATATAGCTTTAAAAAGTATAAGATCAATGCAGCAAAAATCATGAGCTGTTGCCATTTGGAAAAACTGTTCCAGACACACCCTCTACTAACTTACAAAAATACAACAAATTCTATAAAGAGGTACAATATGTGGTTGACAGGGTCAGGATCCCGAGTTGTTTTTAGATCTGCGGTCCAGACGTTAACTTAAATGGACATTCCACAAGCAAGCAGCAGTTCCTCTTCTCCCCTAAGAATATTATACTGTTAGCTGGACAAATGAGTCTTCCACAAAATAATCTAAACAGGTCATCTAAAAATGACATGAAACGTATTAAACATATTCTTTCTAAGTGTCAAAAGCTTCTAAAAAAGATAAGGTTTTCAAAATAAGAGGGGGAAAGCAGGAAGTTACTAAAAAATCATTACTATTTATTTACATTATGTTTCTTTATGACCCCCATTAGATCATGTTACAAGAACAAAAACATGAACCTTTAGGGAGTTAAATGTCCATTATCTTAAGGGTTTTAGAGAGTATGCGTCATATTAAAACATTGTAAGAAGTATTTAGAACTGATCAATCAAAAATGATCCAAATAACAGGTAATAACTCACCTCATCAGCTGCCTGAACCAAAAGGCCCATACAGCAGGAATCCTATGAATAAAGGTTCATGAACATCCGCCCCTTTTTAAACTAGGTCGGTCAAATGCTCACCAATTATAATCAATCAATAATATAGCATTTACACAGCCTCCACAAGGCAGAGCTGACCGGTTGTGAGCATCTGACCATCTACCAAAATTTAACCTGATTCTGAATTTTTGGGATGTCAGAGTTAGCAGTAAATCTACACACATCACACTGTGTCAACAGGACAATAAAAATAAAATAAAGGAAAAAAAACACAAGGCAGTTTAATGGTTGTTCTGTGTCCTTCTTCCTTTTGTTTTTGGTCTGACCTCCACATTAATTATTCTCTTTTACTGCATAACCCATGCATGCATCACTGAGCACCTCCAGGCTCGGCAACAGAGCGGATTGGTGTGCATGCAGTGTAAAGTACAGTCAAGAGTGGAGCTGCAAGTAATGTCAGGAAAACACCACAAAGTCAATGCAGATGTTCAACATCAACACAGTTTTTAAGGATTAAACAGAACAGAATACAACCTGACTTAAAGTGGACACACAAACATCTAGAAACTCACAAAACTCAATGTAAGTAGTTTAGTCTCTTTCATTCTGTTATTCAGCTATATATGATATACATTAAAACTTAAATGGCTACTATGATGAAATTACTACATTATAAGCAGAGGCTAAATTGCATAAACTCCTCAGTCATAACTATTATTATGGTCTGAAAATAAGTGTGCAGGAATCTAGCTTCTCTTTCTTTAGCTTGTGCATCGAAAAAACATGATGTATTGAATGAAAAACATGCTTAAAACTTTCGGATATTTCGGATGCATTTTTGGACACGGTGAATGTTAGGAATGGGAAGATGCATCTTTTCTACGAAGCGTTTTTTTAACATCTCCTCCACAATGGAAAGATTTGTTTTCCTCTGCATACATCCTATTCTTTCTGAATCCTTTGAATAAGGTGCAGTACATTGTTTTTTTAGTTATTGAGCATGACCTTGTCTGATTTACGTAAAGAAAGTGACAATGTAATGAGCCAGAATTCATCAGCATTAAAAATGACTCTTATTTTTCTCTTCTTATGTTTCACCTGGTCTGACTCATCCCTTTGTAGAGTTTTTAATCTCAGCTGCAGATGCTATAAGGTCTGCTTCTATCTCTGTTACACTATTAACTTTAGTTTTGTTTTCTCTATTTGCTAAGTGCCTCTACAGTGGCCTTTTATAACTTTGCGGATGACCTAGATGTTGATGCTGCTGTGTTCCAGTGGAGGTGGATCATTTTGATTTGTGTGGAAATTGCTCATCCATCTAGTTTTTCAAACTTTCAGAATCCTTCATAAATTTTGACAGGTTTACTTTTCTTGGTTCATACCAGCCATAACAGCCGTTTTCCTTTTCCTCATCTGATTAGAGCTCTTGTCAGGTTTTTCTAATTCATTTAGAGCTCCTTTAAACACCTCAAATATGTCACTGATTTTATCAACCTTGGTCTTCGAAGTCTTTGTTTCGTTTGTCCTCCTTTTGAGCGCTCCCAATCTGATTCCGAGTCTACGTGAGCTGGTGCACGCTTTCAACATGTCCTCAGACTGACTCAGCTGTGGTCTTAGCAATGTCAGCCATTGTTACAAGTTATCACTCAAACCATTTCATTTTCAGTTTATTTTATCCATAAACATACTGTAACCCTTTATACATCCATAATTCACAACTTTGCTTCCTGTAGTGTTCATATTGTTTCTGTATAGAGCAGCTGTGCAGATAATCCTGAAGTCAATCAGCTGATTGATTTCATTCACGGTCCGACGGCAGCTTTCCTGTCTGCTAGTGATTGTCTGGATCCCCTCTCTGACTCTGCACTATTTTTAAGGCTTCAGTAAAATCTTACTGTGTCATAGCAAGTCTTGCACAATAATGAAATGAAGGAATGCCAGAGTAGTTCCTAAGGTTTAGGTTTACAATGCACTGAAATAAAAAATAAAAACATTTGGTGTTTTAACCAGAAGGATGTTTTATTGTCAAGGGTTGCTTCAAATAAATTTTATATACAAACCTAACTTATTGGTAAAATAAAACATTTCTATCTTCAGTAAACTTAAAAGCAAATAACCCAACTGTCTTCTTTTTTTACAGTATTCTCTAAGGTTGTAGTCCAATGGAAAATGGTTATTTAATGTTTTCTACATTTTACATTTACAATCTTAAAATACATTCTTGTTGATTTGCAAAGGTTCCAAACCTGGAATTTAAAGTCTTAAATTGGAATTGAAATTTGTCCATTAAAGCCTTCGCTGTAACGCGGTTCATTATTCACGGTCTCCCTGCGTTTACGGATTTGCAACGTGTTCTGCATTATTGTCTACCTGTGTGTCAATAACGTTGCGGTTTAATATGTACACATACGTAAAACAGCTTGCCAAATTTAAGTGTGCAAATCTTGCAATTTCAAGTTTCTCCATAACCCATTCTATCGAAAAAACTCACCTGCACCGTGGGCTTTAGCAGATAAAAAAACGCTACAGAGCGGAGTCAGGATGCAACGGCTCAGTCAGAAGAGCAGTGAAATACGAAACTATTTATTTGTCCCAATTTACTTTGTATTTCTTTTTTTTAATAATCATTTTTCATTTCCTCCTGTTCTAATCCAATGACTCGGGCTGCAGTTGGGCGGTACTTATCTCCCCAATTTGAATCCTTCAGTTCGTATTGATAATTAAAATTATTACTTTACAGTAGAGTAGTAGGAAAAATGTTTATACAGTATTTTTATTTGTCAAACAGATACTTGAGTATGTAAAATGGTTTTGTTCTTTGGTTTTAATCTATTATGGACTATTTCAATGTATAATAATATTTTTAAAAAAAAGAAAAAAAGGTTACTACTTCACGGATTTCGCCTATCATGGCCTCCTGTTGGAAAGTAACCCCCATGAAAAAAGAGGTTTCACTTTTCTGCTGAACTTAAATTCTAAACTTAAATTCTATAGTTTTTTTAGCCAGAAACTTCTTCGTCTGTAGGTGCGATATGTTATTTTCCTGGTTCTTACTGCTTTTGTTACATCATTGTCCTCATTTTATCTCATTAGAAACTGTGGGGCCTGTCGTCCTTGTCAGCCTGGTGCCTCCTCTGATCATCGCCATTGTAGTCATCACTTCCTTCTACTCCTACCGGGTCTACCGCCAGCAGCAAAACCCAGGCAAGGGGGGTCAGCCGAGGGACTTCAGCGACCAGCAGGCCATCATACCCGAAGACGGTTCAGACAGCAGCTCCACACTCGCCAATAACCTGAATCACAACACCGAGCTTCTTCCCATCGAGCTGGACGTTCTGGTCGGTAAGGGACGCTTTGCAGAGGTCTACAAAGCCAAGCTGAGGCAGGGCTCGTCAGTGAGCGGGGAGCTCCGCTTCGAGACGGTGGCAGTTAAGATTTTTCAGTATGAGGAGTATGCCTCCTGGAAGAATGAGAAGGACATTTTCTCAGATGCAGACCTGAAGCATGAGAATGTGCTTCACTTCCTGACAGCAGAAGAGAGAAAAGGGCAGAGACAGTACTGGCTCATCACTGCTTACCAGCCACTAGGAAACCTCCAAGAGTATCTAACCAACCACGTCGTCTCCTGGCGCGATATGTGGCTCCTGGGAAGCTCGCTGGCACGCGTTGTGGCACATCTTCATAGTGAACGCACTTCCTGCGGCCACTGCAAGGTGCCAGTTGCTCACAGGGACATTAAAAGCTCCAATATACTCGTGAAACAGGACATGACCTGCTGCCTGTGTGATTTTGGCCTCGCACTCCGGCTGGACAACACTTTGTCTGTAGACGAGCTGGCCAACAGTGGTCAGGTAAGACCTCGTAATCCTGAAATCATTCTTCTGTTTCTGGCTTTCTAGCTTAGAATTTGTCCAATTCAACAATACAGTGTCAAGCAAACACTTTGTCCTGTTACCACCCCAAGCGTTATATTTAATTTGTTGAGACTGAAGTTGTGCACCAATGCAAGGAAGATTATGCTTGTCTTTAAAAAAAATCTTCTTGAATATAAAAGCAAAGAAGTGTTTTCAGTGCTGCTTACTCTGATAGCCTTCAATAACAGCTACAGTGGTAAACAGGTACTTTCTTAAGTCCCCAGGTTAACATAAATACAGCTGTTCTGCGAAGACCTTGACAGTTTTTGAAGACTTAAAAAAATAGCATCATATTTTAATTTGTCATATCTTAATGAGCGTTCTTAGGATATTCTCTCACAGCC
The DNA here is from genome assembly GCA_034780135.1 of Jordanella pulchra. NCBI lineage: Eukaryota > Metazoa > Chordata > Actinopteri > Cyprinodontiformes > Cyprinodontidae > Jordanella > Jordanella pulchra. The sequence continues at coordinate 20,652 of JAUZNJ010064562.1, forward strand.
ACAAGGATTGGATCTTAAAGGACTTTTTATGACTTTTCTTTAGCAGACCTCATCATAGGCTCCACAGAACATCTGATGCATTTTAATGCTTTTAATGCATGTAGAGGATTCTCTTTTCCAAGTTGATAATAAGGTTTCTAAACAGAAGCGCCGCATTGATGAGCTCAGGGACACATTTTGTTTTCTAATTAATCTTCACATCAGTCGTGTTTTGATTCAAATGCATGTGTAGGGATGAATGCACAGACACAAAGTGACTGCATGTCACACAGTCCTTGCAACTACAGTTAAAAACTGTGCTACTCAATAAGCATTCTTGGACAAAAGTCTTAGAAGTGAAGAATGTCAATCATAAAAAATGTTGGTGTTTGTCTGTTTTCTGTTAAACAGGTGGGAACAGCCAGATACATGGCTCCTGAGGTGCTGGAGTCCAGAATCAATCTGGAAAACATTGAGTCTTTCAAACAGGCAGATGTTTACTCTATGGCTCTGGTTCTGTGGGAGATCATCTCTAGATGCAGTGCAATCGGAGGTAAGATGGCAAAAAATACTGAAACTATCTGATACTGTGAGGATATGTTGCATGCAGAGTGAATTCATGCATTAAAATTGCATTTCTTTTTTGAAGGTACTTTGTTTAGCAGTTAAAAGCAAAACTTGTGGTTTTCTGGTGTCTTGATTTGTTTAGTTTTATGATCCTGTCATGCAGTTCTAAGGATTTTCCAGTTATTTATGTTTTGGATAAAAACAAAAACTACTAACTGTCTTCATAGTATAAACATGTACGTAAAATAATAACAGATGCTTCATAAAGACCCATGTCTTTTGCAAATTATGAATTTTAACACTGATAACCAATGATGAATTAAGACTTTACAAATCGTTGACTGGTCCCTAAAATAGTTTAAGTCATAAGTTTACATACACTCTTCAGAATGAATGTCAATCACTTTAGACTCGCGCTGTCCTTTTGATTATGAAACATAATCCTTCCATAAAGTTTAGATTTGTTGTATGTTTTCTCTATGATATAAGAAGTAAAAATAATACATACAGGTTCAAATATATTCAAACAGCTTTGTGATATAACAAAAAGCAGCCATTTCAGAATTAATGCGTCAATGTCCTTGGTTGCTCTTGTTTGCAGACTTTGTGAATTTTGAATTATTTGATTTGTTTCCTGACCTTTACCCTGTTTCTTTTGTTGTTGTTTTGTTTTGGGTTTATTTTTACCCCTGCTATGCATTTCCAATGGGTTAGAAGTTTGTCTATTTCAGAACCTTAATGTTGTAAAGTTAAATGCAGCCCTAAATATGATGCAGCCACTCTAATGCTTGAAAGCTAGTTCAGTGTTCTCCAGTCTCTATTATTAAAATCATTCAAACCCACTTGTTACCATTATGATCAGACGGCTCGAACATTGTCTCCTCTGACCATAAAAGGATCTCTAAAAAGGAACTTAGCTTATGTAACTAAAAACATAGACTAGTGGTCCTAAGTTTCCTTGTACATCAGTACTTATCTCCTTTCTTCTTTTGAGGACATTTGCTGTGAGATAGTTTAAGCTTTCCACTTGGTTGTTCCAAGTAAATTATCCTTAAAACCAATCAGAATGTATGTTTGTGCCTGTACAGATTAGATTAAAGGAAAGATGCATATGAGCACATTTTGATGGGTTTTTAAAAAATTATTTTAAGCTATGTTTTAGGTTTTGTGATACAAAATCATCCCACCCTGAAAAACAAGAATATATTGTTAAATTATCAAAAATTATGATTTTGATATCAGTCATAGATGGATATAAAACTCTGCACCTCTTTGGTATAGGAAACTTGTCTCCTAAGAGATATTTGCAATATGCTGATAGTAAATGGTGAATAAATCAAATAATTTAAGGTTCTGAAAGAAACAGTTTAAAATTGTTTAGCATGCAAAATTAAAAAGAAACATATATACAGGTTTGGGCTGACTTTTTTTAATTCAGTTTAGCTTATTTATAGAGCAGTAATTCACAACACAGCATCTCAAGGCATTTTATAGAGACAAACCAATCAGATCATACAGTCACATTGGTAAAAAGTTTCTGGCTAAAGAAAACCAGCCGATCGAGTCGTTGACTTGCAGGACATGTTCCTTCTGGGTGAGCATGTGGCGACAGTAGATATTCACTTGCATTTTGTCTTTGACTAATTCCTTACACCAACTATGTATAGAGCAACAGAGGAGAGGAAAAACTCCCTTTTAACAGAAGGAAACCTCCAGCAGAATCAGACTTGGCGCGAGCGAGGATGGCACCATAGGAAAAGGCAAACAGAACATAAAGTTAGAGGTTAAACAAATGCTGCAAAATAGGAGAATAGACATCGAAGGAAGCAGAATGATGAATGTCTTCCTGCAGCCTAAGCCTATAGAGATGGTTCAGGACAAACTCAGCCACTTCAACTATAAGCTTCATCAAAAAGTAACGTAGAAGTAGACAGCGCGTCTACCTCACAGACTAAAACTGGTACTTGGTTCCACAGGAAAGGAGCCTGATAACTAAAATATCTGCCTCTCTTTCTACTTTTAGAAATTCTAGGAACCACAAGTAAACCTGCAGATTGAGAGCGAAGTGCTCTGTTAGGAACATAAGGAACAATCAGGTCTCTATAAGATGGAGCTTGGTTATCAAAAATATTCCAGAATCAACCTGGAAACATTGAGTTAATTTACTTTTACAAGGAATGTCTCAGATGCAGCACTGGGAATCGTCATTTTGAAGTGCTCCATGTTATCAGGAAGTTATAAGGAGAAATGGGACCGTTTACTCATTTTGTCTGGACAGAGGACAGAATTTAGGGATCTGGGATCAGCTGACTGGTTCTGTTGCTCAGAGATGTTTGCTGTAATTTCTCAGTCCCCTCTCTCACATTTTCCAAAGGATTTTAAAAGAGCAAGCATTTGGAAAAATACTTTACTTCCCTTTTTTTAAAAAAAATAAATAGATTGTTGTTCCCGCTTACATTTAATCATAGGAAGATGGAAACTATGTAAGAGCAATCCAAACCCCCCCAAAAAACAATGCTTAAAATCACATAACACCTGTTTACATATATAGAGATACAAATACCATGGTGCAAAACTTTTATACGGATGTTTTTCTCTGAACAGCCAAACTTTCTGGTAAATATTCAAGCATTTCTCCAGGGTTTCTGAAGGTCTTTCAAATGTTTCTTTTACCTTTTAGCCCTTAAATGTACAGTTTGAATTAATTCAATGTTTTGTTGGTACAAGTTCTGCGTCTTAGATTGAAGCTATGACCACGCAGAGCTGCCCTACAGAGAAAAACTCCATCCTTCATTCGAATATTAAAACGAGAAAAGGAAGAGAATTAAATTAATCAATTATAAATGAAACATTTAGATGCTTATTTACTAACAATCTGTCGCAAATGCACCATTTGTTCTGTTTTATTTGGTTAATTCCATAGATATGCTTAAGATAGTCAGTTTGTTTGAAGTATGGATCCCTGCTGCTCCTTCAGAGTCACTATGGGTCTCTTAGTTCCTCCTCTGACACATGCCTTCCCTGTCCAGGCTATTAGTGTAGGTGGAGAGTCATGTCTTGATAGATTTAGCTGTTTTTTTACTATTTCCATTTTGAGATGCTAAAATATTACTGTGAGATGTTCAAAGCTTTGGATTGTGATTTATAACTCAATTATAATTTAGGTTTTTTCTTGGTTGTTCTCCTTGGTCTTTGTGGTGCTCTTTCTTTCAAGCGTGTTTTCTAACACCCCTCTCAGGCCTTCACAGAACTGGACCTCCCTACTAAGGGACTTGTGATGCAATATAGTTGCACAAAAAAAAGAAAAAGACCAGATACGGTTTCTAAAAGACTCAATAAAAATTGTTGTGAGATTTGTGAATTCACAAACTCTCGAAAATACATCTTGGCAGAATCCAATAGATCCATTAACCTCGTACTTTCTACATACTTTGTAGACTCTGCCATTCAGTCTGTTTTAGCTGGAATCTTTTTCTTATTTAAAAAAAAAAACAAGCAAAAGAATGTTGGTTTTTTTGTGCCTTTGTGGATGAGAAAGATGTTTATGCATTCCTCCCAATTGGATTTGGTAAGAATTTGATTAATCAGTTAACTGCGCTGGTTGTAAAACAAATCAAGAATGTAATACAGCACAGCTGCCACTGCTGCTGTGATTGGTTATGAGCTTGACATGGGAGGCAGGAACCACTTGCTGATTTACCAAATCAGCTTTAGAGAATTGTAGTAAAAGTCCCTCCCTTTTGCCTTTAGCTCTACCAGATGGATACTGTGTAAAATTCAAATTGAGCTACACGTCTCAATCTGGCTTATACCAGGTTATAAAAATACATCGTTTTCTCCTCACTTTCCATTTTACAGTATGTTGTGTGGCTTTTTCAATAAAACGTTTGTTGGTTGCATTTTATGGCACAATCTTTCTATCAATCCCATAAAACTACTTCAAGAGGTTCAGAGAGTCAGTTTGCTTTTATGCTATGAAGAGTTTTTTTTTAGTGATTGTAGAAAGGCAGAAATGAAGCAATATTAAAAAGACATTTTTAAACACCTAACTATAAATGCAAATACAGTATTGTTAGTTTGCCTTGTCAATAATTTACTTGTTTTCTAGTCATGTCTGGTCAATCATCTGTGCACACTTTACTGCTTCACACTGACTGCTTTTAGTTACCAGATAAAAAAATTGACTTAACCTAAAAAACGTAACAATGACGGTAAAATATTAACTGATTGAAATTCCCTTTGCTGTCTTGCTTAATGATTAAAATATGACCTGTAGAGAATAACAGTATAGTAACATTATTATCAGTGGAGCAGTGTTAAGCTCTTTCTATTGATCATTACAAGAAACAAGACGAAAACTCAATCAACGACCCATTAGTCAAGATGACATTGAAATCTGAAAGCGTCAAACAAGCAATCCATCTTGTGGCCGAGGTGTCGGGAATCAGCCCTTTGGTGCACTAATGTCTGTTATTCATGTGTGTGTCAGGCTGTTTCAACAGTAAGGTCAGCAAATAATGGTCTGCAAATAATGGAAATGAGTGATTATGTAGAGGCCAAGCATTGTGCTGAAGTTGGTGTTGACGCTTGGCTGTTTTTTTCACTTCCCTTTAACGTCTCCGCGGTCCTGTTTCATTTTTGCCGCTGTTTCCATCTCCATTGTGTCAGAACAGTGATTGAGAGCCGCGTTTGGGCATTTACACTCCTGCTTTGGAGTTTTCCTGTTTTACCCCTACAACCCCTCTCGGGGGGGATCTCCTTGAAGTGTATCAGTGGAGTTACGCTGACCAAAAGTCTGCGACCCATGTGACCCAAACCCTCAACCACCACCTCCTTTCCAGTAAGAATGTGTAATTCCTGTGTGTGCATTTCAAAAGAAAATAGCTTGTTTCCTGTTTTGGATGGAGCACAATTCCAAGAAACACAGTTTTTATTGGAAGGTTTAAAAAAATCTTGAATATGGATCTAACCCTTTCTTTAATTCAGAATTTTATGGCCATTGTGGTTTTGACAGCTGGTCAGACAAAAAATAACGACAAATATCAAAGGCCAAACATATTGCTGGGTTTCTACATGGTTGGACATTTCTGATTTCAGAGTTTTTCAGATCTGAAAAAGTATGCAAAAATTTAATAAGAGAAGTAGAGAATATTTCTTTAATTTCCAAGCTTATTTCACACTCCTATATCTAAATTGTTGTCCTACTTTCTTTTTGTCCTACTGTGTCTTTCTTCCTTGTTACCTTCTTTCCTATTTTCTTAATCCCTTCTTTAATTTCTTCTTTGCTTCCTTCCTAGTGTCCTTCCTTCCCTCCTACCGACCTATTTTCTGTCCTTCCCTTTGTGTTCTTCCGGATGATCCTTCTTTTCTTTCTTCTTATAATTTCTGTTCTTCATTCCTTCTAGTCCTTCCCTTCCTAATATCCTTCTTCTTTGTTACCTTTTTCCCTTCCTTTCTCATATCCTTTTTCTATTCATTGTGTGTTTCTTTCTTTCCTTTCCCATCAATTAATCCCCTTTTCCCTCCATTTATTCTATGACATATTACTTATTTTACTTAATCTTTCCTTCTCTCCATTCATTTTTATCACACCTTTAATTTAATTATCTATCCTTCCTTCCTTCCACTCATACTTCTATTTTTTCAGGTTACATTTAAAAAAAATGTATACAGTCCTGCTCACCATTATTGGCACCCCTTCATGTTTTGCATAGCAAAGTGAATATCTTCAGAAATAAATGGAAATGTTCAAAACTTAAATCAGCAGTATCTTTCAATTTGAGGTCCAAAGTAA
>JAUZNJ010064573.1:0-26990 GCA_034780135.1 Jordanella pulchra
CTTAAAACTTCATTCAATAGTTCTGCTATAGGCCAAGTCATTATGCAATTATCCGATTTAGATGCAAAGCCTTGCATGCGAGTGTCTCCCTAAAAACTCCTAAAGTAGCTTTTCCTATTCCGCATCAACCTGTAAAAGTCCAGATTTCTGAACTCCAGTGTTGAATGACTGCTGGGATGCCCCACTGCCAGGACACCAGGATGCTGCTGAAGCTGGGACTTACCGCAGGACCTGTCAGCACTGCTCAATGCCGTCCGCCATAGACTTTGCATGTAAACCAGAAGCTCTGACAGCCAGAACGCTTGTCTGAACAAACCATAAGACTGAATTACTGTGGCTAATATGCATGGAATGCATTTTTACAAATCAAACTACAATAAAATATGAAAAGCCATGCCAACCAGCAGGTTAAGATGGTATTGCATACCAAAAGAAATGCCCCTCCAAAGTTTGATTCTGCCTTCAGCCGGTTTTCCCATCATCCTTTTGATACGGGTTTGCTTGTCATTCCCTTCTGATGCCATTCATAATAGTAGAGCTTTACTGCAAAGAAAGAAAAAAACTGTCTGAAAGTTGTTTGAAAATATAAGGACCAAAATACATTGTTTTTCTTATGCAACTTGAAATCTTAATTTTATGACAGAGCGACTGAGTCTTGAATCATTTTCTTGCAGGTAAACTTAAAACTCAGGGTTTGAAAATGGCAGGAATACGATCAACTTTCTGTTTGAAAGAAAAGAGGAAAATAAGACTGAGATAGCCGACAAATGTGTAAAATTCAGGGATATATTTAGTAATGTACTATGAGACTTAATGCAGCTCATTACCATGAAGATGGCTCTCAACTTTTGATACAACTGTCAAGAAGCGATTGTGATGGAGGTGGTGAGGCAGACCAGGATGCGGTGAAAAAAAGAGGGTTTTAATGATGAAAAAATCCCAAATGTACAATGAACTGAAAGTCCTCAGACCAGGCAGCACGGCTCAACAGAATCCAGGGTTAACACCGGTAGCGCTGGACATACGAGAGGCAGACTCAGACAGCTTTGAAAAAACTCTGACAATGCAGACAAACTCAGACGATCACAGACGAGGACCCGACCAAGAACAGAAGACACAGGTGGGTTTAAATACACAGTGAGGAAATCAGGGAAACGAGACACACCTGAGGGGTAATCAAAGGAGGACAGGACGACACGGAGAGCACAGAGACAACAAGACAAAATGACACAGAACACCACGGATCATGACAACAACCTTGGTGTGAGATTTTAAGCTGACAGCTAAACCACTACTTAAAATAATAAACTGAATAATTTGATATATTTTACATTTCTTGAATTAAATAGCTTTACAATATGAAATTGAACACGTTATGTTCCTTTAATTATCTTCCCAAATTTGTTGGATTCCACCAATTCCCTTTATAATCTGCTACTGAGTGAAATACAGTCTGGTATTGGTGATACCAATATGACTCTTTTAGCAAATACTCCTAATGTTAAAATAATGTAACTGCTCTATGACAGTAGTTTTCAAACCCACTCCTCAGGACCCTCAGTCCTGCATGTTTAGGTGTTTTCCTACCTTAAATGGTGATTAACAGGCCTCTACAGCCCTTGGTTGGTCTTTGTGTGTAGCAGTCTATCAGACTCCAATTGAAGTGGCAATATTTGCCCACTTTTCTTTGCAAAACCGCTCCAGATCTAATAGGCTGCAAGGGAACCTCCTGTACACAGCCCTCCTCAGATCACCCCACAGATGGGATTCAGGTCTGGACTCTGGCTGGGCCGTTCCAAAGCCTTTATCTTATTCTGTTGAAGCCATTCTTTTGTTGATTTAGATGTGTGCTTTGGGTCATTGACATGTTGAAAGATGAAGTTCATCTTCAGCTGTCTAACAGAAGGCCGAAGGATTTGTGCAACACTGACAGATATTTGGAACTGTTCATAATTCTGTCCACCCCGACTAAGGCCCCAGTTCCAGTTGAAGAAAAACAACCCCAAAGCATGATGCTACCACCACCATGCTTCACTGTAGGCATGCTGTTCTTTTGGTGATGAGCAGTGATGTTTTTGTGCCAAATATACCTTTTGGAATTATGTCCCAAAAGTTCAATCTTGGTTTCATCAGACCATAACACATTTTCCCACATGTGTTTAGATTTCAGACGGTGTTCTTTTGAAAAATTAAGCTGGGCTTTGAGGTTTCTTCTTGTCTACTCATCAGTATTGAACTTTTTGTTTGTTTTTGCTAATGTCACTGTGCCATATTTGCTCCACTTGATGATGATCGTCTTCTCAGTGTTCCAAGTATTTTGAAAACCCACTGCCTCAGCTTGTTAAATGGTATCAGCTGCCTATCCGTCTCTGTCTCTCCCTCACCCATTTGTCTGCTTCTCAGTCTTCCTTGGCTTTGGGGGCTTTGGCTTTGACTTAGGACTACACTATTTCCTGTATGTTGATGAACACACACATTTGAATTCATTTTCTACTGTTATGCTGATTCCTGACATTTCAACAAATGATTTAACACTAAGCTCCTCATTCACTACCATATTCTTTAACATTTAGTCTCTATTCTTAAGCTACTCATTTTTCTCTTCAACCACATAAGATTCAATTCTTTATGCTAATTTCTTTTCTGATTCTGCTAATGTATTACCTTTCAGCCTATACTGTCAACTTTGGCTTGATTCTGCTCTTTTTGGACAGGCATTAAGCCTTTCTGTTATCTGATGATTCATCACATGTCTGCAATATTTCTCCTTTTGGCTTTAGCTTGCTTCTGCTATTTTTCATGAAAGAAATTAAGCTTCTTAGTTTTCTTCTATTTCATACTATTTCGCAGGTTCTGCTTTCAACTTTTGCTTGTTTCTGCCATTTTCAGCTTACAGTTTACCATAAAGCATTCACACTGCATTCTCTCAGGAAATGCAACTTTTTCTATTTCTAAAATTGCTCTTCCTTCTTAGAGCAGAGGTGAGCGGCCTTTTATTGTAAATGTTAAATGACAACAAATACAAAGATGAATGTATTCTAAAGCGAGTCTAAAACATAAAATTCATAAAATTCTGCATGTTTTTTTGTTGTATGTTGCTATATCAATAAATAATTCTCTTTTTTTTCTTTGATCATCATTAGGTTATAAACAAAGGATTAATACTGTCTTACACGTTTTTTATCTACAAATGCAGTAACACGGCATAGTTATGTTTTTACACTAGGGAGCCATTTTCATAAATTGCAACCTCAGAAAGAACAGCATAAATTTTGGGTGCATAGGGATTTTCATTGGCACAAATAAGTCTTTGTTTTTTGTTAGTCTTACAGTGTCTATAGCTCATGAACCAACAGCTAGAGAGCTCAGTGGAAGATCCTTGAGGTAAACCTGCACCTTAACTGAACCTGAACTTTTTACCTTAATCGCTAAAGCTTAAAATTAGTTAAAGTTTAACCTAACATTTTGTCAACCAAATCTGACCCACCTGTCCTGTGTCAGCAACTGATCAGCTGCTTTCAATTTAGGGCTGCTGGAATACCTTGTTGGGTTGCGGTCTCAGTGTTGAAACAGTTGCTGCATGTTTGTATGGCTACTGCTGCTTCACCTCACCCTGCCCGCCTGGCTGAGCTCAGCTTTTCCAACTGCAAGTTGCTCCTGCTAATTAGAACAAGGACTCTTTCTGGTCTTTCAGGAAACCACTTTCACATGTGAAGCGTTTTGTTTGTTCCCTTTCCATGTGCCCAAGCATATGTTTGCAGCGTTAGAAGACACTTCCAACTGAGAGAAAACCTATTCCTCTATCTGCGCTAGAGGGTTACTGAGCCAAATGTATACAAAAAAGTGGAAAGGGTTGTAATCTGTCTTTCCTTATTCAAACATGTTCACAAAATCAGACTAGACACAAAGTAAAATTTGTTTTTCCAAACCATGCAAACTTGAAAACAAGTTGCTGTTGATCAAAACACACACACAAAAAAAAAAAATGATTCATCGTTTCCAAAATCTTCCCAGTAAAACAGCTTTGCTCTTGTGTCTGTATGTCTTCAGTTGAATGCACGAGACCAACAAATGTTTGAGTGAATGAAAAATAATGCAAATAAAACCAATACGCATAAAGTCAGACGACTGAACATAAGCAAGGTGATTATTTTATGTGGATGGTAGCCTGAGAGGGACAGTTTGTATTTGAAATGTCTTTGTTTTTCAGGTCTAAAGGATTTGATGCTCTTAAAGGGTTCACTTGTCCTTTGGAAGAGAAATTCCCCACCCTAGCAACAAAACAGGCAATATCCTTTTAAAAACACCCAGATTAAATTTTTGGTGCTGCAAAACAATCTCCGTGGCACATTTGATAAAAGTGAAAGAGTCAAAATGAAGTCGCTGAAACCTTTGGAAAACTGGCTGGAATAGAAAAAAATGCCTTGGTTTTCTGGTGATTCTTTCAATGAGTTGCAATTGTTAAAATACCTGTATAAAATAATACACTATTCCTTTGTATTTTTTGTCAAACTGAATATTGTTTCCACTGGCTTTGTTCTTTGAAGTAACTACAGTAATGAATTGTCAATCAGCTTACTGGCTGCAACGGCACACTGTGAGAACAACATTCAGCTAAAGGTTGTAAACATTTCTCATCATAAAACATTTGCCTGCCAGTCTCTGCTTTTTTATTGTTATTTTGAGGTTCTGAAATTAATGATGGTAAAAGAAAAGCTTTAGCTGTTAAAATCACCCCAGTTATCTTAACCCACATTTCACAAGAATTTTCACATTTCTCTTGTTGTCAATGTTCTATTTGTGCTTCACAAATACAACCAGCTGTTCCCCGAAATATCATGGCAAGTAAAGACCATATAAAAAAAAGTTTAAACATGACTTATTGTTGTACCAGTTTCATAAAAAAGATGCATAACTTTGCTACGTATGGAGTTTGCAAAAGAAAATTGAAGGGGGGGGGGGAACCAATTGCCATAAGTTAAGGATGCAAACTTTTAGGTGCCCACAAAAAAATCCACTTTGCCCCTGGTTTGTAGACCAGCTTTGCACAGGCTATTCAGTTTGCATTTCTTGTTATACACAAAAACCTTTTGAGGATCAGACACTTTATCTTTTGTTACTTTAAAGCCAATAATGTGTTCAACCCCAGGTAAATAAGTATTGTGTTTTTGCTGCTGTGTCCAGCAGATAGAGAAAAAACTCTTAAACAGTGGAATCCCTGCTTTAGAAACATCAGTTTTAGGCCATTGGCTTGAAGGGGTTACAGTATGAGCCTTTTAGGGCTGATTAAGACATAAATTGACAAAGGGCCTGTACAACTGAAAGGAATGATAAAGAAATCTTGTGAAATACAAAGGGTTACAAATCCCAACTCAATTCGGAAAATAATTTTATTTTACCAATGCGTTTCTATATAATGTTTTTGAGGTTGGAAAAAATCCCCTTGACTCAAATCTAAGTCAATTCTCTGTTAGTGGATCAACTTGGAAAAGGGTTTAATAGTGCCTTCTTTAGCAAACCAGTGCAATAATAAAATATTAAATATTGTAAAAAATGTAAATATATTCATACCCAGGTTCAGATCAGCATAAAGTCACCTATATTTCTAAGATAGAGTTTAGTAATATGATACATGCTTTTTGAAAATAAAAATCTATATTCGTTCCAATTGTTTGTTTACAGCCTCTCCAATTTATGGCTTTCTTGATAACAGCTGCAGCACTGTCTCCTAATGTACCTCTTTACCAACTAGCTGATTTATATTACTTCTTGAAGTAAAACTCCACTCAGTGGGCCTTTTATTCCTTCCTTAGGGTCAAAAATCAAATTTTGGTCTTGGTAATAGCTACACAATTATCAGGCCTTCAATAACGTTTTTACACCATTGTAAAGGTAATATATATAAAAGCATTGTTTTTTCTAGAGGAACTACGTTCACAGCTGTTAGTATTTCTAATTTATTCTTGATTAACCTTCGTTTTTTTTCTTAACAGGGAAAAACTTTTCTGGAAAAGCCTTCCATGTTTCATGAAGCCTTAAATTTCATCGTTTGTTTAAAGTCCTGTAAAAACAAAGTATGTCATGTTTTTGTTGAGGCTTTTGGCCGACATGAAGGATAAACTCTAGGAAAAAAACCTAATGTTAGCAGAGACGGTCAATATCAATGTTTTTCCTATTCTGCTAGAAGAATGTGATGGATGGGCTGATAAGCTGGACCTATAGGAAGATGCAGCAGGAGATAGAAGGTCCAACGCAGCCTCCAGGAAACCATGTAGTGGAAAGTCTACAAAACTGAACCAGACAGAGTGCAGAAGAAAAATACAACGCTATTCCAAAACAAAACAACTGTAAAACAAAAGCTAAGAAAACAAAACAAAAAACAACAATTTAAGCAGGTTTTTTAGAACATTTGAAACCTCCTCCTTTAAGCGATTTAGAAAGAAAATAATGAGATCATGTTTGACCTACGTTTATAGCTGGTAAAAAGTAATTGCCAACATCTTAGTCAGGTAGTGGGCCTGCCGGCTTTAAGAGACTATAGCTGCCCTGAGGAAAATGTCTAAGCTGTGGATTCCTGCAGTTCCACCAGTTATCAAAGAGCTGTGCTATACTCCATCCATTTTTCAAAGATGAGGTGTAATTATTCGTTTCATGACATAGTATTGGATCAGCATGCGTAAAAACATAAAAGGAAGAATAACTGCCTTCATAGTAAAAGCTGGTCAGTTAACAATTCAATATTAAGATTTATGTTTGTCCATCAGAGACACACAAATGGCTTGAGGGGAGAAATTCAGATAGATAAATATACCATGAAATAAATTAATGTAACATAAAATCAATAAATGACAATTAAATAACTTTTTTATTCATTGATGAGTTTAATTTTGGCCCTTTTAACCCTTTATAGATACATCAAATAAAACACATGGAAATACATGGTTAAAAGATAACAGAAAGCGATAAATTTTCAAGAGGCATGAAAACTTTTACAAGGCCCCTCTAGACAGATAATTAAAAATTACCACAACCTCAGAGAAAACCAGCCTAAGGAGACTATGATTTAGACCAATTTAAAGATTACCATATTTTGGTTCTTAACTCTTGTGATAAAGACAGAAATGAATCAAAAGTTTTGTAAAACTTTGACTTTGAATCTTTTGAGTATCTGGCTATCCAAGTACAATGCCTTGTTTGAGCCATGTTTGTAAAGGTTTATAGGCCTCCAAAGTCCAAAACAAACTTTCTTAATGATTTCAATGAACTTTTATCAGTGATATGTATTGAACAGGACTTTTCAATTATTGTGGGGGACTTTAATGTACATGTTAACAACCCTCATGACAGAGATTCCTAAGAATTGTGTGATATAAGTTTTGATTTGACCTAACATGTTTAACAGCCAACACACAATCCAGGACATATTTTGGACTTGGTCACCAGCAAAGGTCTAAATATTTCAAATGTTTCTGTAACTGGTGTTGCTCTATCAGACCATTTTTCTATATACTTGAAATCCTCTTCATCACTAACTTAATTACCAAAAGAAATGTTATAAGAAAGTGTGTTATCATAGACAATACAGTTAATAACTTTACCCAGGCTTACCCTACTGCTTCCACTTTACCCTATAACTCAGTAGATGTTCGATAACTTCCAGTGTAAAGTTACAGACATCTTTCCATTTCTCCAATTAAAGTGAAAGTTGTCCCTAGGAAGGTGCAATCTCCATGGAGAAATGCTCTAGCAACAAGAAAAGAAAATAGGGAATGATGTATTTTTTAGTTTGAGGTTGTGGTCCAACTGTTTATGCATGTTTTTAATGTTTATTTTTCTTCTATTCTATTGTCTATTTCATGTAAAACACTTTGAACTGTGCTATACAAATAAACTTGCCTTGCCTTAACCTAACAGTACTTTCATGCAATACATTTTATGTAATTTGATAATTGCCTATACCTCACTACCCTCATCTGCCACTTAAAGTCACTATAATATTTCGTATTATTAAGATATTATTCTATTGTGTCCCTGGGATGATGCATACAGTTAGAAACCCCTGGTATGTTATTTATCGCATTTTTGTTTGTTATACTTAAAGGCTTTATAATATAAAGAATTACCTTCAGTTTACTGTTAAATTGTTCTCTGTGTTTATCCCTTCAGAAGCAGTAAGCAGTTAACTGCTCTGTACTGTAGCATTAAGCTAGTAGCTCAGGAACCCACAGTGACAATCTGAGGTTTGAAGCAGGGATCCATGCACAACTTTGTAACCTCTAGGCCACAACCTGTCCTTTGTCCCTGCAATCAATCATCCCACTGTCAAAACACTTGATGGAAATCTGATTACACTCATGTGGTTACATTTGTGTTTTGTACTTATTCAGGGCTGATAGTAAAAAAAACAACACAGAAAATAGCTGTTAGTGATGAAATATAACATTTCTATTGTGACAAATGTCTAATCGGTTTGATGCATTTCTTCCCTGACATTGAGCTGTGTATTGAGACCTCTCCAGTGTTTCCAAATGCTGTTTTTATATGGTATTTAAACAAAATCTCTCCCTTTATGCAACCTGAAATCCAAATTTTCTGTGCTATTTGCATGATTGTCACACTGACTTGTTTTAACAATGCTGCCTATCTTTTTTGCCTTTAAGATGCTGTTAGTTTGCTTCTGAGTTTTTGATAGTAAAATTCCTCATCTTCACTTTAAAGACATTCGTATAGCATAGTGTTAGTCCTTTTCTGTGTATTAAAAGGTAAAGGTGACATTTTTGGTGCCACATTAATCAGCTGCTGGTTTAACCATCCAATAGATGTCTCCATGTCAGACGTCCAGCCTTGATCCTTGGACCATGTTTTTCTGATATTTTAATATGTTCACCTCCTTTTCTTTAAAGTGTTTTCCAGAGGTGAGACAGAGGTTCTATAATTGTCTTGACTATTCGGACTATTTTAGCTGTCTGGTAAAACGGATTTGAAGCAGGCTTTGGGGCGTGTACCTGAAGTGATAATGACTGGAGAGTTAGACCGGGATACTTTGCTAATAAGTACCTTACGAATAAAGCCTCTAATCTTTTGGTAGACCCGATGGAGGGGTTTGAATCCTTTTAACAAATTCAGTTCAAATCTAAAAGTAGTAAGACACTCTGGGACAAATTTGAATCTTATAAATCAGTTAACAAAGAGGTCATTTATAGAAGGCATGCATGAAAAAGATGCTTGTCAAGTACTGGCTTACAAGTATTGCTCTTTTTTCTTCTCTTTTCTATCAACTGATAAAATGCTAACAATATATTCTTTTTGCAAAAATCCACCTGTTTGCCTGTATTTAGTACATAAATAGCAGTCTTTTACCATCTATATGTGTTTTTTATTTTAATGTTGAGTGGCATTGGAGGCCTATTCCACAAGATCAGCAGCAGCAACTAGAAGCCAAATGTGGTTCTACAAAGAGGTGATTCGAGGAGTGAAAATAACCACATACCACACATATCAAAACAAAAAGCCCCAGTTTTCTTCTACTATGAGTTAACGTTCATTGGATTCTTTTGTCAGGATTTCATTAATTTCACTTTTAATCCTAGTTTCTTCTTTACATTGTAAAACCACCTGTTATGTTAAAGTGCAGCCTAATTCATTGTCTGCCTGCGCACATCCACACATCAAATGCCTGCCAGTTAGTCAGGGAGGTTTTGGCTGCTAAAAAAGATCGATAGGCATCTGTCAGATCAGTGGGTGATCTCTGAGTCACAATGCTCCCACTCAAATTCCACAAGAGAATCTGCTTTGAATCCCCTCGAAACACTGATGCCTTGATAGCAGCTGTCACGAGAACACGAATTAAAAAAAATGTAGCAGCCTCGTACCAATGTGACAAATATTGTGTAATGTGAGTTTGATTATCAGAAAGGCAGCTGGAAGCAAAGATGCTCAACCTCTTAACATCAATACCTACGGGCAGCCTAACAGGCTGGAAGGATATCAGGTTGAGCTTTGAAACTATTATTGACTAAACTGTTCTTCCCTTATTTTTCAATTTTTTTAATCAGACATATCAGCTTAACATGCATGATATTTTCCTGGAAATAATAATATATGTTAGAAGGACAACCTGGTTTGATGCATCTCAAAGTATGAGAGGGAAGAGATAGGTCTTACTTATGGTTAAACACTGCCCCCTTTAGGCTGATCAGTATTCATTTTTATTCAAATCGTTTGGATCATAAAATATCTCTTTATTAATTATAGAATATTTTTTAAAAATGTTTTTCTGCGGGAGATGAACACTCTGAAACTTTTTAATATTCAGATACCAGGTTATGTTTTAAACAGGGAGGTATTTGCTTGATTTTGTGGAACATTTGAGATGCATCATCATTTTGTGTAGCATCTACTGAATGGAAAAATTTTACCAAATAACTAAGGGATTTACATTGAAGGTGGGATATCTCATTTTTGTTGACTGGTTAATATAATAAGGGATTGGGGTGAGCCTTAGTGATGGCTGTTTCCTTCGTTTTTACACATGTTTACCCCCAGGGTTCAGATGTTGTTATGAATGATTCTCAGTGTTTTACACTAATGCTCAAAAACCTGCAGTTTAATTAAGAATCTGCATGCATTAAAACATGGGTGTAACTGTGTGCTTTATTAACCTTTATCATCAATGTTTTATGGTGTTGAGTCTTTCTTTCTCTCTGCATCATTATGTTAATATATAAATAAAGGTTAAGTCAATTATATGAGGAGATACAAAGAGTTAAAACACATCGTTATGTCACCTAATAAAAGTGGAGCAATGTGGAGAAATTTAGAAAATGAAATGTCAAAGTCTATCAGTCCCATGTGTGCAAAAGAATTATAATTACAGTCATGTTTCAGCACTAAATGTCATCTGTCTGCTCTGGCAAATAATACCAGGGAAAATAACATGCAGCTTTTTAAAATGCTTTACAGGGATTTTTGAGAACAATAAAGGTTTGTTTCTTAAATTCTGTTTGGTTAAACAGTGTTCAAAATGAAATTTTGGGGGTGGGGAGGGGGGAGTTTACACAAGGTTTTAACAAGAAGGTGCTCTTAGATATAAATTGTATATTTTTTATAGAGTACAAATGTCTCTACTTTTTCTCTGTCCTATTGGTTATTTACATATTT
The DNA here is from genome assembly GCA_034780135.1 of Jordanella pulchra. Taxonomy (NCBI): domain Eukaryota; kingdom Metazoa; phylum Chordata; class Actinopteri; order Cyprinodontiformes; family Cyprinodontidae; genus Jordanella; species Jordanella pulchra. Next base: position 11,161 of record JAUZNJ010064573.1, read on the forward strand.
TTTCAATAAAATCAGAACAGTTAGTTCTCAAATTCCTGCTCCCTAAACTACATCAGAAAACAATAACAATTTTGTTCCAAATTAATCTGTTCTTCCCCCTTCAAAGAATTAGGACCACACTCATAAGTAATCTAGCCTGATGAAGGGACCACAAAACAAAATCTGGACCGTCTTACGTTTTCTTTGTGGCTGGCCTAAAAGATAATGAATGAGTAAAAAGGCAGCTAAATGGAGGGAAGTAGATGTGCAGCCGTGAACCTAGATGAAGATGCTGGTAACTACACCCTTGTAATTTGAAATATATCATACATATTTTTCTCATGCCCTTAAACCTTAAGAAAAGTCCAGCGAAAAAAACACTTCCTTTCACCAATGACCACCATACGGAACTTTCTTATTTTGACAAAGGATGTTGATTTGATCTAAGCAAACCCAGAAAATTAGTATCTTCACAGAATTAAAGTTTTCAAATCCAGTAAAATTCTGAAGGCCGTTTCCGATGGGCATTTAATTTCACCTAGTTAATACTTATTTAAAAGGCCACAAGAGAAATTCTCCAAAAAACACTTTTCCTATTGAAAAAAATGCTTTTAAAAAAAGTTGTGTTTTTTGAATAACAGTTCAAATGCAACCAAAGAGAGGCAGGTGCATAGCAAAAAGATTACAACACTTAGTAGAACCAGAGCCAGTAAAACAGTAAAATCCAGCACTGATTGTGAGAAACAGATGGCTTCAATGAAGAGGGTGATGATTTCTGGAATTTGATGAATCTTAATTAGTTGAATTATGTAGCGACTCGAGATCAGCAGAACATTGACTAGTGGCAAAAATACATGGAAAAAGGTTGAACTACAATAAAGCAGACACAGACCAGAACAATGTGAACATGACAAAAAGACACTACAGTGAGAGCCATAAGTATTCATACAAAAGATATCTGTACAATCAAATAATGCATTACATTTCTTGGTAATTTGATTTTATTTTTTCAATTTATAGGCTTAGTCATAAAATCTGTATGTCATTGTTTAATATATAACCCATAAACAAAGAAGACATAAAAAGGATATTATAGAAGCTGTGATGAATGTTGGTGGTTATGTACAGTAATGTCCAACCATCTATGGATTTTGTTGCTTTTAAGGTAACCTCTCCTGAGGTAAAACTTTATTACGATTTCTAAAGGAAAGAGCTTTGTCTAAACACAGAAATATGTCTATATTGTAACTGCTTTAGCTGAAAATCTTGACTCATTTCAGGCTTTGAATTATTCCTAATACCCAGAAACAGTGTGGTTGTGTTGCTGCAAACCTCTGTTCCTCGAACAGATATCTAAAAGGGAATTGCTGTTGGCGCCTCTTGATTCTGACACAAACCCTGCAGGAGACACCCATAGCAGAAGAGCTGCGGGCAATGGCTGACCTCCCAGTGGGAGTAGGCTCACTCACCTAAATATCCCTGACAGGTTTGGAAACGCACTTTTTTTTAAAGAAGGTTAGGTTGTAGCTTTGAAATGCAAAAGAAAAGGGTGTGGTCACTTAAATATACATATTATATATCAACAGATATTAAGAGTTAGGTTTGATAGAATCTCCAAAAGCACAAACGATAGTTTCTATTGTTGCAATAAATTTGTTTTAATATTATTTTCTGAAACATAGTGCAGGTTATATAAGAGTTTGACCCACTCCTGCTTCTGCAATCATTATCATCATCATAATTGAGAGAAGGGTTTCCATGGGGATATTTTTTGGTTCATCATGATGGGTAATTGTTTTTCTGTCTTTCTACCACTCAATTCATCACTGTGCTGACTGTCAAGGATTTTTTCTAGTGAAACACAGAAAATAGTTTCCAGTTACTTGCTTACATCATAACTTAATCAAACAATGTTTGGATTTGTTTATGAAAAAAGGTTGTAGGAAAAATGTTTTTGATTTACCCAAACCGAAAGCTATAAAATCTCTCTGCCTAAACCTTTCCAGTTTTTAAATTGTTGCAACTTATAATTCAGTGTATTTAGTATTTTGGGAGGAAATTGCAGCTCAAGTGTTTACAATGTTATGGGGGGATACATAAATCATCCATCTTTGTGTAGGGATGGAGCAGCATAGATATAGAGAATCAATTCCTCAATGATGTTGCAGAGCACAACAAATGTCAATAAATTGAATCATGTTCCCACCTCACTGAACGGTTCAATATTTTATTTTGGTCATTTATGAAAGCGAACCATTTCCTTGTGAAGATACTAACCTTTCAGGAGCTTGTGCTTTTAATATCGCTTTCTATAAGTTAAGGTTAGTCAATCAATAGTTCATAATTCTATTACCAGAAAAGGGGTGGAAATGTCCTGCTCATATATGAATGCGCAACAGAGACAAGATGAGAAGAGTTAACTTAAAAAATGGACTAACACTCAGATAAACAAGTAAAGAATAGAAGTGTCCCAACACCAGAGGTGGTGATCATCAACTCATATGTGAACAGACGATAGACATGTCTATGAATTAATGTCTATGGACCAGACCCTTTGCAAAAACAAACAGGATGCCATCCAGAAAACATTGAGGGGAATAAAGAACTAGCAAGCATTTTTTTGCTCGTCATTGTAGCTCATGCTCATACTTAACAAAGTTATTTTTGTACTTTTTTCACCTTACCTGGAGTTGCTGTGGTGTCTGAGTTGAGCTGGATGCCCTGCTCAATGTCCTCAAAATCCATCTTGCATGTAAGGCTTTGATTGTTTGCTGGGTCTGACACATTGACGTCACATCCACCGAACAGCGCTGGGACTTCCGATCCAAAGTAAATAGGCAACAGGTTTATAGAGGCATCGTGCTGAACTACTGAGGAGTCAGTCTGCTCATCAAACAATGTTTTAGTCGTAACGGGTCTGTCATGATTCTGTGCACCAGCTTTGGTCTAATTACCTGATTATCTCCACCTGCTCTGCTGCTCTGCTCTCATCAACTATCATCATTTCCACCTGCACTCCTGCCTAAATAAGCCTCTCTGACCAGTAGCTGGTCCCAGATTATTTCAAGCTTTATGGTGAGTCTAGTCCAGCGTACTTTCTATCTGGCTGCCTGTTTTGACCTGTTAGCCTTTGAGATCCTGATTCTTCCTGAAACCCTGTTGGACCTGCTGGATTTTGTCCTTGACCCGTTTCTGTCCCTGTCGATCAAGTTTTTGGATCGTGTTCTGGATCTCTCTGTGTCATTTGATCTCCTGGTTCTGATTCCCGCCCTGCCCCCAACTCTGATTCTGGATCACGAATGGAATTCTGTCCGGACCTCTGATTCCCTGGCTTCGACTCTGTTTCTGTCCCGGACTGTGAGTAAAATTACACCGCTCAAGGGTTCTGCCCAACTTACTCACCTGCAGTATTGCAGCTGTGGTTCCACATCTGATGATACGCCATCCGCCAACCGGCTTCTTATCCGCTCTTCTGGGCTTGCCTCCAAAACCCTTCGAGGTTAGTCACCTTCTCGTTCCTTTTCAAAGAAGCATACTGTCATCTTTTGCTGGACTCTCTCTGCTTTTTCTGTTCCAGATACTCATTTCAATAAACTGTTAAACCTTTTTCTGTTTGTCTGGCTCAAATTTTGGGTCCTCAGTTTCACTGCCTCACAGGATCAAATAAAAATGCTTTTTTAAAGATATTTTTCAGTATAAACTTACAAAATGCCTCTTTAATTCCTGTCCTCTGAACCTTTGCCTAATGTCTTCCTCCTCTCCCTCAACCCCTGCACTTTCTATCAAATAAAGGACACTAGTGCCAAAAAAGTAAGCTGGAAAAACCTGCAGGAAAGAGCAACTCCATACTTTTTCAAGCGGTAGTTTATTCATTAATAAACAACATGAATTACAACAGCAGGATCCATGCAAGATGCACACTCACATTAGAGACTGTTTTGCTTTTCTTTTTAAGCGGCTTCATGGGACCATCTCTGAATCCAGCTTGACCTACAAGCATTTTGGCAGCAAAAGTCCTTTAATCCAGGCGATGAAGCAGTGATTCTACAACATAAACATGACTTTGCTGGATCTGTGATGCAACTCTGAACTATGAAGCAAAGCTGCAATGGAAACTTTTTTTTTTTTTTCTCTTTTTAACCACTCAATCATCCGTCTCCATGGAGATGTTGGATACAAACTGAGAGGGATACATTGCTAACAAGAGTCAAAAAGATTTTGTATCTAACTTACTGTATCCACAACGAGTTAGGTTTGCATCTGAAACATTTTTTCCTCATTAAAATCCTAAAAGGTTTTATAGGGTATTTATAAAATAACAAATAAAACACCTTAATCCTGGGAGTCGCTATCATGTTTGTTTTCAAAAATTTCATTTAAACCATTGAAATATCAAAAACACAGTTTAAACAACCACAGCTGTTTGATTTTATAGGTAATGGTACTGAAAAACAATTTTAAATAATTTAAACAAAATAAAGAAGGGTTATAACATACATACTTGATTAGTATGCAAAGCTGGTTTAAGAGAAATATGTTGAGTGATATTGAAACAATTAGTAAAAATATGTATTTTATACAAACAGATACTATCTGCTAGTTTGTTTCAGTTAATGTTTTCGTGAGTGAGCACATGTGTGCTTTAAGGAAGGAACAAGGTGTTTCTAAGGAGCATAACGTACTGTGAGTGATACAGCATCCTCTCGACAAGAGCCCTCAGGGATTCATCAGGACATGCTTTAATATCTCTGAAAAACTCGTCTCTGATGATGGATGAAAAGCAGAAGGGAGGATATATGAGTATCTCCATAGAGTGTTCTAGATAAGTTTCAAACCATGTCTATATCATTTCGATTTTACCCGGATTATCTGTTTACCTAAAGTGAGAAAAGAGAATTTAAGGATGCAATTTTGGTTCAAAACATTATTCTGTTAATGGGGATAATAGAAAGTTTGGAAATTATTGTCAAGATCTCTTGGTTGGAAAACAGGGGTCAAAATGACCTGAGAATTATCACATCGGGTACAGCGACTCTAACACCTGAGGTACTAACACTAACACAAAGAACCAGCTTTTTAGCTCAGAGTTCCTCATTAGGAATGAGATATGTTTTGTATTGTATTTTCTTCCCAAATATTCTTTCCTTTATTTTTTTTTACGCACATCTTGGCAAAGTCATACAACATCTGCAGACCACATTCAGCCTGAAGTCAGCGTGTGCTCAATTTATAAAAAAAAAAATCAATCTTTCTGTTTTAGATCACAGAGAATAAGTAAAACTAACACTACAAAGGGTTATACTGAAAGTGCATTCTGCAAATGCAGAAGCTATCTTTTAAAACAATACATATTTTACTTACTAACTAATAAATTCACTTGTTTAAGTGAGTGAAGACATAAATTCATATTTTGGTAATGAAGTGAAGTGATATCCTGAACAGGTTGCCACTTTATCACATGACAACAGACAGACACCCATGGCAAACAACCATATACACCCTCATAATAACAAACGGCAATTTCAAGTAAATAATTAACTTATCAGTCATTTTAAAGAGCACTCACAAATCAACAGAGGAGACTCTGCAAATTCCATACAGAAAGACCCCAGGCTGGGATTCACACAACCTTGTTGCAGTAAGAAAATAGTCCTTTATTGAGTTTCATTTAGTAGAAACTTTTCACACCAACTGTTGTTTGTTAGTTAAGGGTAATTATGTAAAGATGTTATTTGGATGAGTAAATGTGACAAAGTTCAAAAAAATAAAAAAATACATGCTTTGGCAGTTTGAACCATGTCAATGTAATTCAGAAGAGGAAAAAAATCTGGAAAATATTAGAGAGCAGCTACAACTTGCCAATTTGGCAAATTTTATCGGGCCATCTAGGGCTAGAGTCTGATCCATGTCATTATTCTTTGTCTATATAACAAGTAGACTATAAAGTTTGAACAAAATGGAAATGTTTGACCGCCTAAAGACTTTGGCACATGGCATCATTAATCAAACTCTTCACTCATCTGTATAAACACATTGATTTCAGTTTGACACATTTGAATGTTTATTTTATCCATCTAAACACAGAGAAAGGACAAAACGTGCTCATTAGGTCTTGATAGGTTAACATTTCTTGTTTAAGAAGTTTAATATCATTTACTTAGATTAACAAACTGGAACAGTCTGAGATTTAACTTTGCTTTCTCGGGAAGCCAAACTGAAGTGGCTGACGGCTTCCATCTGCCATCCAGCTCTGAGTCACTGTAATACCATCAATCTGTGTTTTGTCCCTGACATGTCCCCACACTTTACGTCAGTACAGAGGGAAACACTGGAGCTGTTTACACCAGGAGCTGCTCCACAGCATCTGGGTTACCTGTTGTCTAGCAACCAGCCTATTTAAATCAGGCTTTGCTTTCAGTTATTCTGAGTAATAGCTACTTAAAAAAGTGATACATGGGAGAAAAGGAAGTGGACATAGACACGTGTTGCATCTGCTCCTAAATCATTGGACTTGCTGAAAATAGAACCAATTGACAACATTTTGAGCTCTGAAGTGCATCAAAAGAGAACATACTAAAAAGAAATCATCTTTTTTGTGCACTTATGTGACCCAATCAAAATATTTTTAAAAAAAATATTGCAAATTTTCATAAAATCTATAAATTCTTCTTGTTTTTGTCCCCATCACCTGTCATTTTATAACTTCAAACCAGTGAATTGAGTTTGTGAAAAGACCTCACCCACACAACAAACACAATCTTACTCTACTAAGAGGACTTTCCATAGAGACAAAGAAATGGAAGGAAAAAAAACAATAGTGACCTAAATACCACCTACAACAATTCTTACTTTGGTTGCAAAAAGCTAATGCTGATGACAAATGGAGACTTGTGCCTCTGTTACTCAATAATTCTTCATGTGCTTTTTCTTATACTGCCTGCAAAGAAGATTAAACTGTGCTTACACTGTCTGGATTGCAGCACATATAATTTCCTACCCTCTAAGAGGTTGTAGCCAACCTCACTTGTCACTTTCTGATATGTTTCTGCACATAAGCTTAGGAGATGTTCTTCATACCGAATAAAGCATGAAGCTTTCTGTTAAGATGCTGTTAAATTACATTTGGAGAAAAATCTGCCCTTATAACCGATTTCAGCTTTTGCTGAAGCACTAATCTGATAAATTCTCCAGCGGTTCCTGATCTGTTACCTAAAGAAAATCCATCGCTTTTAGTGAAGATTTTTCAGACAAATAGACGGACGGAAGGATGGATAGAAAGATAGACGGACGGACGAACGGACGGACAGATGTTTATGCCTGTTTTTGTAGCTCTCTGTGTGCATTTATATATGAAGGAACAGCTGCTTATATGTGTGTAGTGAAGTGATCATTGTAACAATGACAACAAGAACATCTGTGTGATATAAATGCTATATCAATAGATGTTCATGCTGTGGTTAAACCTGAAGCCAGTATAAACAGATAAAATCGTGAAAACAAAGTGTATTAGTTTTGGTGTATGTTTCTGTTGTTTTAACTTTCACTAAAATAAATAATATATAAATTAATTCTCAGACAGGTTAATCCATCATACAAGATGAAATGAGAATCCATGTCTTAATCTGTCAAAAGCAATTTTCTGCTGAACCTTTACTGTTTACTGGTTATTACCCAACATCAGTAAGAACCTTCATTATGGTGGAAATGTCTGTGTCTTTATTGAGGAAACATCCAATTTTCTAAAACTATTGTCTTGCTGCAAGCAGTTCCATAACTGATGGTACGTTGCAAAAGATCTGGCTGGGAATTTCAATGCAGATTATGATTTTAAAGGCTCACACGCTTCATTTTTCCTTTGTGTTCCTGTTTCTTCTTTCTATATTTGTTTTGTTTTTGTATAATGTCCATAATGAGTATATTAATTCTTCAAATAAGAATTATACAGTACTTGATGCAAAAAGCAGTTTAACAAGAAAAAGTTAGCATTCAAAATCCTGCAACCTATTTTGTTTTTCAGAATATTGCAATGTAAAAAAAAGTGTTTTTGTGTGTCTGTTTATGACTGCACCACTAAAAGGTTGCTATGTTTGAGTAGGCCTTAAGTTTAATCAGGCGGCAAATTTTAAGGCCAAAGACAGACTGTAATTCTGAGAGAAATCAATGATCCTCTGGTTTTACGTCATTTTAAACCAACCACTTGCTTCCTGAAAATGTAAATACTGGTTGGTTAAAATCTGTTTTTTTAGTCAGACATTTGCAAAATAATGATAATTTCATGCATTTTTGTTTAGCCAAAGAAAATTGTTGTGATTTTTCTTTTAAGTCCTCATAACATTCATGTTATTTGTGGACATAGCAAAGCATTGTGGGTACTCTCGAAAAAGGATACTGATCGGCAAATATTTGAGGTGCAGCCCAGCTGTTTGCCTCAGACAAAGGTTAAGGATGAAGTGGCTACTATCAAATTATTCATCATGAGGAAGGCAGAGCTAGAAGTGTCAGTCGGAGGAATGGATCACATAGATTTGATACGTGTTTTTCTCTCCTTAATTTTTCTTTTTTGATGATCTTTTTTAAGGAGACGGTCAAAAACCTAAAATAAATCCATCAAACAAATCACACTAAAAAAAAGTTTTATGATATCTTCCATTCTGCTTTACGGTTCTTCATTTTTCAGATAATATGCTTGACCCACTTTTGGCGACAAAAATCAAAACCAACAGCAGTTTAAGTCATTTCAAAGCTGTATTTGCATAATCCGCATCTGCAGTTTTCAGAAAAAGAAATCAACATAAATAAAATGAAAGAATGAACAATATTGTGTAAAACATTAATAGGCAGGAACATTTCAAAGTAGAAAGAAGAAGAAAAGAACAAAGGGTAGAAAGTGGAACAGTGATTTGAGCGAACTAAAAAAAAAATTGTTAGAAAAGGAGGTCCATTAAAATAGAGGATGGAGCACAGTCTCACTAAATCCTCAAATCAGGATACTTTTGTTCACGGCCAAAGTCCTTATTTGAACATAACTTTCATTGATATATCCTTGAGCTTTAGCATGTTTTTCCTGAAGTTTAAATTTCTTGTTTTTATTCACAGACAAACAGTTACAAAGAGCACATGTACCACTTGCAGAATTTCCATACCTCTTTTTTTTTTTTTTACAACTTTTTTCAGAGTAGCACAAAGTAGCACTTTATGTAGGAAAATGATGCATGGTTCCAAAAACTCTCATCTTGTATCCATGAACAACTTACAGCACACAGGTCCAATCCAAAAACCAACAGGCAGTTAATCATGATGAACTGGAGGAGCTGCAGAGGTCGAAAAGTCAAGTTTTTGCACTTAGTTCAAAGCTAATGGAGATGTTCAAGGCTTTTAGGCTTATTTGGGTTGTTCCAATCAGCAGATCTCACTTCTCTAACAACAGGATTTTGTTCACAACCTTCGTAGCCTGGCTCACTGTGAGATGTTTGATCACATGCATCAGAGTGTAAACTGGTTTGAAACCGAATCTGAGGCCTCGTACTTGTCATGACCTGCTGCTCTGAGGGTTTGATTCTGTTGAAATCTTCACTTTGGGCTTTCTGTTAGGCTTTGATTTATGTTGTGTTGGCTGTTGAGAAATATATCATTTTTATCTTAAGTTATCTTCAGTCCCTTCACCCTGGTCATTCTATACTTTGTAGTCATTGGTCTTATTCCCCTTTAGCTTCATTTAAGTTCTTTTCTAGTTTTTGTTGCCCCTCTCTTTTACCCTTAGCTTCTCCTGTCCACAAGTTAGCTTGTTACTTCACTCATTGTCGTGTCTCCCATATATACTCCTTCGATGCAGTTCCTCATTGCTTGATTCTCTTCAGTCTCTCCCTGTTTTGGTTCCTGAGTTCCCTGTCTTTTTTTGATTGGATTTATTCTTATGTTGCCACTAAAATCTTCAATAAATCTGCAAGAAACTATCTTTGCAATTTAGATCCTCTACAAACCTCCACTAACCTTGATACTATGTTTACAGCTTTTGTATTTTCTTGCTTGATGCAGATGACAGTCTGCACTGTTGTATTACAACAAGAAGGTCGTGGAACTGATTCCCAGCCCGGGGTCATTCTGTATGGAGTTTCCACATTCTCCCCATGCATGTGTAGCCTCTCTCCAGGTATTCTGGATTCTTCCCATAGGTGAAAAACATTAATGTTAGGTTGATTGGTGTTTTTTGCTTTTATGTGTGTTTGTGCATGGCTGTATGTCTCTGTGATACCCTACAATGGACTGATGACATGCCTAGTGTAAGCCCTGCCTCTAATCCTTAAGAGTGCCTCTTATCTTTGAGGTGCATCCGCATATATACTTATGCATGGTGGCTTAAATTGCTTTATAAATGTGCAGATTTAGTTTCAGTGTAGTTTCTTATAACACATTGGATCTTGAGGCGTCAGGTTCAACTTGGAGCACACTTGTGAGTCAATGCATGAATTAATTTGTAAACATATTTCACTAGACGTATAAATGTGGCAGAGACATCATTTTTCATCAAAAGTCTTACAGCTGAAGTTGCAGTAAAAGTCGGTCTCTGTATAATGTTGCCCTCAGGTAAGCTGAATTTGTATGCATACCCTACTTTTCAAACTTCACACTTGTTGGATTATTATTTGTGAAAATTGATGTAGAAAATCATGCATCATTTTTATTCCACCTTATTTCAACAGTTAGGTGCTACTTTGCATGGGTGCATCACATAAACTTCCATTGAACTACATTAAAGTGTACAGTTGTGATGCAACAAGATGAGAAAAAAATTCAAGCGCTTAAGTATTTTTTCATTTTTTTCAGGCATTTTTATACCTATTTTATACCTATAAAACTGGAACTGTCAAAGATTTGGTAAAAGTTCCGTCTTTTCTAAAACATTATAAATATTTCATATCAAAGCAATTTTTTCCAGTATAAAGTCCACAGTGCTGCTGGTTTAGTAAAGTGGAAAGTCTAAGACACTAAAAAAAAAGGAAAAAAAAAAGAGTTCAGCCCAATGATCACTGTTACATGCCCCCTGGCTGAAGAGGCCTACCTGCATTGAATGGTGTCCATTAATGCAGGCTGAAACCTAACAGACTCAGTTCATGGATCCACTACAGGAATGGTGCTGACTTTGTTGTTCCTACTGATCCGACGTTCAGGCCGATGTTTGGGCAGTTTGGTCTGGATCAGTTCCTCCGGTGTGTTACCCAGTGGAGGCAGCAGCCTCTTCTTGCTGTTCCTGGTCTCAGGGAGCCACTGAGGTGGCAACTCAAATGGTCCAAAACCAAACTGTGGGGAGTCCTCTGCTTCTGTGGGAGTAGCGGGCGCCACCTGTGAAGAGGAGGTGCATGTGTGAACGGGAGAGGCTCGAGCCACTTTAGCCGCTGCAGGAGCCTCTTTCGTGATGACCAGCCCTCCAATGGGGTCCTTTGAAGTGTTCGTTTCACCTTTAAAGCTCCCCAGTCTTGACCTACCCTTCTGGTTTTCTTTAAGCTCCAAGCTTCCTCCTGATGTTTGAGAAGGAATATCATTCTCCGCATCCTCTTCCTCTTCCTCCTCTTCAGAAGGTCTGAAGATCTGCTGTTGGCCAATGTTAAACATCTCCAAAAGTTGGCTCCCAGAGCGACCGGCTGTATCTAGTCCCACAGGCTCACAGATTACCCCCTCGCCCCCTATAGAGGCTAAACCGCCGGTATTGACCACGTTACGGCGGCTGTAGCGCCTGTGAATCCTGGACAACAGTTCCAGGCAGCTGAGGCGTGCTGAGCGGTTTACCGTTAGAAGCAAGACAGGGTTGGTAAGAAGGGAAACTTTGGGGAGCCAAAGAGCTGTGAGATAAAGCGAGACAGGCAGCTCTTTAGTGTCTGCAAAAATGGTGCGATAAACTACCAACGCTCCGTAGGGGGCGCTGCATGCTGCGAAAGCCAGCACAGCAGCCAGCAGGGTAGCGTGGAGCTCTGCTTCTCTCTGTGACACGTAAGGGATGGAGATACTGTTCTGCGGAGTCCGTAGAGCTGCAATGATCACCTTCTTCTTCTGGCTGGCGCTGAGCGCTCTGCGGATCAGCAGCATGAACAGGAAGACGAGGGCCAGGGGGAAGATCACCGTAGTGATATTGTAGATCATAACAAAGACCACATGACCCAGAGAGCGAGCGTGGTCATCCGAGCAGGATGAAGTGACATAGACATCAGTAACGTTAGTCACTGCAAACACAGGGAGGCTTGCTACAATGGCGTGGACCCAGATGTAGATGACCAAGTCTCGAGATCTAGCATCAGAGATTTTCCTCTCTAACGGGTAAAGCACTGAGTAGTACCTGCAGACCAAAAAAAAAAGAATAAGCATTAGCTTACATGTTGGAGAATCCGTGACATAAAAGAATTGAAAGTAGTTTTGGGATCGTGGAGTTCCTAAAGCTGTTTTCTGTTGTGAAAAAAACCTCTTAGTGTGGACTGAATGCAGTCACGCTTAAAACGGCTTATGGAAATCTCTCTAAAGAGGATTTAGGTGGAAATACAGATAAGCAGAATGGAATTTTAAAGATCGAGTGTCTAAAATACAAACCTCAATAACAATAGGGTTAAGTAACAACACACATTCTGTTGTTGTGAAGTAAGCCAGGCAAAACAGAAATCCAGACAATCTCCTACTGATGTATGAGCTTCAAATGGTTTTACAGGAGAGATAGAACACGTATAACATTAATGAATCCATTATATCGATGCAGGCAGAAAAAAAATGCTAAGAGGTGAATTGTTACACATTTAGGCAGCTGCTGTTTTAGAGACACAGCTAATTTTGAGCAACAGGAATCTCTAAAAGATAAATTCAGTTATGCTTCCTCTTTTTGGGATCCCACATCCAATTCTTTCATTCTTGTATCTGTAATAAAACCTAATTTTTGTTGCCTTTCAATGGTGTCTTGGCCAACCTGCCCCCTCTGCAGGCCCATACCCAATCAAAATGCAGGAAAAGTGCAAAACAATGTCACATAAGTATGCATACCCTCAACTGCACATGTGTAAAAGTAATAGAACAGAAGATAGGCTGAATTTATTTTGCCTACATGATCACAGAGGTTCACACATAAGCCCACCCCTTCTCTGTTCTTTGACGGATATTATAGTAATTGGTCATTTTGTTCGACATTTGATCAGTCTTCATAGAGAATCGATAGACTGGATTTAAATAGAACATCTTTTGGTATTTACCTAGCTGTTAAGTGTAGTCAGTTCTTTTTTTGTAGTTTTGACGCCATAACCAATGAAAGATGTAACGTTTATCAATTTCAAAACCACCCCCATACCATGATGAGTTTACCACCAGGTTTGACAGCTGGTACAGCTCTTAGGTTTAATAGCCTCATGTTGACTACTCCAAACATCGGTAACAGTTGGGGTTAGATGGTTAAAACCTGAACAGAAATGGGTGCACCAATATAATAACGAAGCTGAAATACAGATCAAACATGGTTTTAATTCTAGACTTCTAGAACATTTATAGACTAAACTTCCTTAGTAGAAGTCATGCCACTAGCAGCAAAACAGTTTTAATAAGCTCCACCAATTCTGCCTAAAGAGAAAAGTCAAATATCCACAAATGTGTGGATTTAACTGTGCATGCTCAAATACTATGGCCGATAAAAAGGCCCTTACAGCATGACTATGTATTATCATCCACCATGCTTGGTGATTGATGCAGTAATTTGGATTTTAAGGTTAATTGCAAGAAAGAGTCTTCACTGCAAATCTAAATTTGTTGATTTTGTGTGAGGATCATTCTACCAATTCTGTAATGACTTAACAAATAGCCATAATTTAGTGCTAAATTCTTGTTGTTAGCTGTACAAACGTTGCAACTTCCTAAATAACATGTATTTATATGTCAGTAGGCTTATATGTTGATATTTAAGCTTGCATTTTAACCTTGTGTTACTTTGACAAAATACAAATTAATTCAAATTTGTGCACCCAATCCTTTCTTTAAAACACTAAAAGAGTTTTTTTCTTTATCTCCTTCTAAAAAAAAAATATTTTTTTTAATCATGTTTAACTCTAAAATTATAATGCGATTTGTTGCTATTAGTAATGTATGTGTTTTTAAGCCACATTTTTTTATATCGTTACATTCAATAAATGAAGATGTCCTTTAACTCTCCTTTTTTAAAAAGATTCAGGAGGAGAAAAAACCCATTAAGATTTCATTAGTTATTTTCCTGTTTCTTATCAATGTGTAAATGAGCCTGTAACTGTGCTGCAGTCTCAGCTTGTCTGTACACCTCGAGCTTCCATTACCCTTCAGAAGAATAAATAGTTAAGCGTTTGGATATTATTCCAACTGTAGTTTCTAAGGAGCCAAAAACAATGTTCAGTAAGAAAGAAGGTAGAAATGATGGTGCAAAATTATTGTAGTCGACTGCAACTCCAATAGAAAAAGCAACAGCAAAAAAGAGAGGGACTAAAAACAAATCAGACAAACAGTGAATTTAGGATTTCAGAATAAAGTATTTTTTAGTAAATTCACTACAATGATTTTAATTTTCTTTTTTTTTTTTTTTGGATAGTTTGATTAAGTCATTTATTTGTTGGCTGTATTGAAAAAAATGACTCGAACATAACATCATATCTTTTGTGTTATTGTCACTTCAGTACAATTTGCTTTTTACAACCCTTAAAACTGGGATATTTAAAAGTGGAAACATAATAAAAAAATCTTAACAAATTTGTATCAAGAAAAAACTAAAAACTACATTTTGCATTGCCAGTCTTGAACTAAAAAGAGTGGATCGTCTCATTTTCCAGCAACATTAAAACTAGGTCTGACTAAATAAAAAAGGAATAATGTGATTCTTATTTCCCATATGAGAAATTATCTTTTTAATTTTTAAAAACAGTGTGTATGATTTCATGTGGGTAGCAGCTGCTATATTTGGCCACTTTTGGTTCAAGTACCTAAAGCTGCAGGGGGGCTGGGACACATGCTCCATCGATCCCAGTCATCCACCTCCTCTTATCAACATAGGGGGTAGATGGAGGCTAAAAAAAGACTCTTTTGACTCTTCTTCTGAAAAACAACCGTTAATGATTTTAGCTCTTATTTGAGGCTCCATTAGGATGCTAACCTCCTTTATCTGTTCACAGAAAGACAATCTCTTTGGCAGCATTAACAGGTGAAATGTATTGATGAACTGATCAGAGAATTGATTTCAAGGATCTCCTTCTCTGAAGAGCACAAACCAAACTCAGTGGAGTGAGCAGGAGGTACTCTTCATCTTTTTTCAGCTTCCCATTGACATTTAGGTTTTTCCTTGTTGGAAACAAAACATTCTACTCTAGGAAAAGGTTTTAGCTTTAAAAATAAAGAAATGTATTCTAATTTTAAAAGAAAAAACAATCTGCTATGAATAGAAACACTGTAAACACTGACTTATCATCTTATTTCTGTTTTGGCTCTATTGTCACATTTTTTAGATCATTAAATCAACATTTATAATAAAGTAGCCTTTAAAACAAACAGAATGCATATAGTTAAACAGATTGGCTAACCACAAACAATCAATGTAAAATTATGGAGTATCTATGATTAACCAAACTTCATGAAAATCTCTTAGAGGGGCCTAGCCACGTGCCATAACAACAAAAAAAACATCAAAAACTGTATGTTCATGTTAAAAGAAAGCAATGGAAATCTTTTTGGGGAAAACCTGGTCTGATTCGGAGAGACGGCATTCATTCCACTTTGGATGGTGCAGCTCTTCTTTCTAGGAATCTGGCCAAATTTATTAGTCCTCCAAAACCCTGACAGCCCAGGGTGCAGACCAGGAAGCAGAGTTGTAGTTT
>JAUZNJ010064584.1:0-26990 GCA_034780135.1 Jordanella pulchra
TGTTGAGGGCTCCAGCCCAGGAGACCCACGGCGCGCTCTGCTGGAGAAAGATGGTAGACAGGCTCCGGATCCCAACATCATCTACATACAAAGCACTTTTAGGAACCTTACCCAAAAGATTCCCCTCCCACCTACCCTCACCTGACACACATTGTTAAGAGGTATGTGACCAAAACCACTCTGACGAGGGAGTTAATGACCCATCAGAACCCCCCTAATGACCATCAACACCCCCCAGGTGGCCTCTATTGGCCATCATGATGGAGGGATCAGAGCCACCTTTTGTTTCTTTTCTTCCGCTCCCCTAATTTCTTGATTACACCTACGGTATATTTATCTATGTTCTCCAGCACCAGTTAGAACTGAAGAAGCCTCTTGGATGAGAGGTGGAACGTCTTCTAGAAAACTTCACGTCCAGTTGCCTAAACTGAACTTTCCAAGCTCCAGGGAATATACAGGAAAAGCCTCCTAGAATATCTCAGAAGGGTTATGGCCAAATCACCTCTACAGACTTTTAAATAATGGATAGGGAGTTCTCAATTCTCAGTTCTTTTTGAAGGAGGGAGCTTTGCACCAGTATTTAATTCATTCATACGGCGTCACTCCCTATAGTTATCTCCTGTTTGGCTAATGCAAACTGAAATCTATAGCTTAAAAAACCTATTAGAACCTACAAAAAAGGAAAACAAACAAGACCTTCAGGTTCCTAAACCCTATTTAATTGTCTGCAAAATTATGCCTTGAAGTACTGTCCATAAACATCAAAAAAGGAACAAGAGACAGAACTGGCAGAATAAAAGCTTCACTTGGTAAAGTAGGTACCAGATAAACCTACTGCTACAAATACCCTTCAAGAAATTGCCATGGCATAGTAATAAGCCATTTTTGGGTTAAAACAAAAAATATACTGTGGGAAACCCACTCCTTCATTCTCACATTATTATTTTGGCAAACGTAAAGATCTGGTCAACTTTTCCACTGCCATATTGCTTTTCCTAAATAGAAGTTTCAAAATACGCCTGCTTTCCAACACTGCACAGTGGCCTAAACACAGTGGCCTAGACTGGAAGTTAGATTTGAAAAATATTTAGTTAAAATGTGACATGAAAAGTGAAATGAAAATGAAAAACACTGCAATCACGACAGGCACTACCTTAAGCCAAACCTTTGGTTTATTGAAACAGTAACAAACAGTCAGGTAAGTCCATATTCAAAGCTTAACTAAGTGATCAAACACCAATTTTTTTGTGATTTTTTGGGCACAGAAAGACAGGGTTTATTTATTACATAGGTCCTTATAAAAGTTTATCTTAATCAGTTTTTAGAAAAACTTTAAGAGGTGTTTTCTTTTTAATCTCTCAAGTTTACACTTGGTTTGTACAAAGATGTCCCATGAAAGATGGCACAATATAACAGAAGGGTCAGGTACAAAATTATAGAAACTGAAGAGGTATTAAATGACAAAGGGGTGAAAACAGGAACAGAAAAAAGAAAAAGCTGAAGATGAGACTCAAGAAGAATAATATCAGAGATCTGTGGTCAAAGATGAAGATGTCAGGCTTCAAGCAGAAGAATGATCAGACAGATGGAAGTCTGGACAAAGCCGATGAATTGAACGCATTCTTCGATTCAGTTCAGGAACAGCAAGAGCTCAGCAACCATCTCTGCTGCCTACAGTCAAACAGGCTTCCCACTGTACTTTGAAACTTAGAGATAAAAATTTCTACAAATAATGAACCTCAAGTTCGGTTTAATGTTTTGAATAGACTTGTTAATCATGGTGAGTCAAACAATGTTGTACATGCTCAAACTTTGTGTGAACATTTAAAAAAATATTGGTAATCAGTCATGGTATTCTATGCAGGATCTGCCATACAGTATATAATGAATTACAATCTGAAATCATAACTTCAAGTATTTTTCTAGTATCACACAGAAAATCTACATGAATCTACACCAGCTGTTTCTTCTTAGATTCAGAATAAAACAGTTCTATTAGCTCAATGGACAACTTGAGTTGGCTTTCCATCCATGCATTTACATCCAACATGTCTCTTCACAAATCAAACAGGATTTGTAAATAACATAAAATGGTACCTAAAATAAACAGAAAGAACAAAAGTACTTCAAAGCTTATGCAGTTTTTGTATTCTGACTGTTCATACTGTAGTTCATCCTACTGTAGTGGAACCTAGAATATGGTCTTTAATGGAAGCAAGCACATACTTAATATTTTTAAAAGGAAAATTCAGCTATGAGAAGGACACGAGAACAGAAAAAGAGAATAAAAATGAATATTTTTTAAATCCTTTTATAAGAAATAAATTGTAGAATGTGCTGTTTATTTTTTATTCAGCATATCTGTGATATTTGTCTAATGTCTTTACAAGCTTTGATATCCAGTGACTGAAACATTGTTTTTTTTTTTTTAAATGAAATGTTATGAATAAAAACAGGTTCTCCTTTTCAACCTTCAGATTCTGCCATTTATTTCTAATGTCCTTAATCTGATATAAATTTGAAAATAGCCATTTTCAGTGAGTCTCACTGTTAAATAGCTGGTATTATAACACTGTAAATGATAAGCTTTTTTGTGTATTAGTTTGAATACATGAAATCAGGTTTCATTATTGCCATAACCCAGTCTTTTTTCCTCGATTCTTTCTTTTCAGTAATTGTATTTTCAGTGGCACTTATTTCATAAACACATATGGCATTAGTGAACATAGGGTGCTTAGACCAAATGAGTGAAAACCTTGCACTACTTAAGCTTTTAATTTAAGACTATTTTCCTATTACAATCTTTAATTAGAACAATTGTTAGTGTGGCGGTATGAAAACAAAGTCAAGTGTATAACTGCAACAGCTCTGAGGCTACTGTGGAGTCTCCCAACAAATGAAACAGAGCTTGCTACTTTCATATCAGTTGTTTACGCAACCTCTCTGGCACTCAAAAGGCTTCTCTTGGATTTCATTTTTCATCAGCCCTTTGGATACTTTTCTCTTCTAGTGTCTCAGTAGTTACCTAAATTGCTTTTCTTTCCCAGTGACTTGTTTTAAATCTATACGTTGTTTCCTCTGCAGTAGCCAGCAGAGATATTAATGTTACTCACATTAAAAAAAAAAAAAGTCAATGACTTCAATACTTTCATCGGGGGCTAAATTCATTCTGTACCTGAAAAAGGGTGGACTGTTTGCTATGTATTTAAATGTTTGTTTTAAGAGTATCTATAGACTTGTGATGTTGTAAAATTGAAAGGGTTTTTAATACATTTGGTTGGAAAAGCCTGATTAAAGGGAAACGTTTGGCTGAAGTGGAGAAAAGTGTTTAACATTTGTGGACGAAATTGTTGATAGCCATTTCACAATGGTCCAATGTTTTCCTCTTAGTCATTCTTGGGTGTTTGTAGTTGTGTGTTTTGGGTCATTATCCTGTTGCAAGACTCATAAGCTGAAACTGAGACCAAGCTTTCTGAAACCAAGCAGCACATTTCTCCTTAGAATCCATTGAGAGATTTAAGCTTTGCTTGTACCCTGCAGATATTCAAGACACTTTGTGCGAGCAAAGCTGCCAAAGATACAAAGCAACTCCAGAACATAACAGAGCCTCCTCTATGTTTCACAGTAGGAACAGTTCTTGATATGCTTTATTTTTCCATCTGTCAACAAAGAAGTGCCTTAGGAAAAATTTAAATTGTTGTCTCGTGTGTCCACAGGACATTCTCCCATAAGCTTTGTGGCTTGCCAACATGTAGTTTGGCAAATTCCAGTCTTTTTCATGATTTGTTTTCAAAAACGGTGTCCTCTTTGGCCGTCTCCCATTAATTCCCCTTTGGCTCGAACAATGAGGGAGGGTGCAAGCTGACACTGATGTTTCTTGAGCTTGAAGTTCACCTTTAATCTCTTAAAAAACAATCTGGGCTCTTTTGTTACCATTTGTAATGTCATCAGTTTTCAGGCACATCCAGTGAGGTTAGCTGCAGGATTTTACATTTCTGTATAATATGTGCAATTGTAATCGCAGGAACATTAAGCTGCTAGGAGATAGTCTTATGGCCTTTAGCTTTAACATGCCTGTCTATAATTTTCCTTCTAATCTTCTGAGACAACTCTTCCCTTTGCTTCTTCCGGCCCATGTTGAGTGTCGTACAAACCATGTTACCAAACAGAATAGTTATTACCAGCAGAGTAATATATACGAATACTGAGTAATGGCAAGATTGTAGAAACCTATAATGCTAATTAGTGGGCACACCTTGATTCAACATGTCCCTTATATCACAGTATTTTCAGTTGTTTTTAGGGGTACCTTTATGTGAATTGAAAAAGCTAATTTAAAGGGAATATATAACAATAGAATTAAGTTTGGATTGGATGTTCTGTATTGTTTAATTGTAAAAAATCCCAACCATTCTGTTTTTTATCTTTAAAAAGGTTGATTAGTAGCAATAAGGCTGCAATTGGACATCAATAATAAGCGGATAATATGTACAGAAACATGCATGAACAGTGTGGAAGAGACACCTTACACACCTATTTGTTCTTGCTGTTTTGTCACATTTTAATATTTTAGATGAAGAAAATAATGTTAAAACTGAAAGTATCTTTTCCTTTTGGAAGAGCTTGTGCCATCTGAACAACTACATTCCTGCGAATTCACAAATTCACTATTTAATTCATCACATAATTATTTTCTGTGTTTGTAACTGTGAATATCTGACTCCAAATCAGTATGACTGGTAAGCAGAAATGCCTTTAGTCTAGAGTGATTGGGTTTTCGTGGTGAAAAAAATGACAATGGCATGTGAAGGGAAATAGCTGCCCATCAACAAATACTGTTTCCATGCAATTTCCAGCACACTTGTGGGTTTCAGAATGATATTAACTTGGATACAATCAGATTGATGGTGTTTCAAGGAGGAATGGTCTGTCTACCATCGACCCATCTTGATGGGATTTAAATCAAAAACCTTTATTTGTCATTTTGTGTGTTTGCTTTTGCCTTCAGTGGTGAACTTGCTGGGGTACTTTGGATTCCTGCCCTGCTTCCCCAAATCGGTCACAAATGCATGACCAGACAGTCTGCTTCATGACTTTCTGGTAGAAAAGAAGCAGCCCCCGCATTTCACACTGCCTCCACCATATATAGCTTTCAGTGGGGTGTAAATCTTTTGGAAGTGGTATTTTTATCTTCACATTCCAAAGAGTATCATTAACTTAGGATAATCTATAGTTTTGCAAACAGGAACATGCTTGTTTTTCTTTTTCTTTGTTTCTTTTTTATGTCACCAGCAATGGTCCCTGTCTTATTTTCCTTTTGTAGAGGCCAACTTTAAAGATTAACATCTGGTTTGGCACCCCAGTTGTTGTTTCATTGCAGTAATAGGGTTCATCCATCTTCAAGTAATATTAGAAGATGACCTCCAGTCTGGACCTTAAAGATTACAGCATGGTGAAAAAGATTTGATCTGACTGGTTTTGGACTCTCACCTTTTCAGACTCTGTGTGCTGTGTTGCAGACGACATCTACTGACAGATGTACAACACTGACCTCAGATAGTATTCTGTGAGGGAAGTTCACGAAGCCAATGTATCAAATTCTAACTGAACCTGATGTAGAATACCAACATAAGCAGCACAGCCTCCAATTTATGAATCTGAAATGTTATGGTTTAGTTAAGTGTTGATTTTAAAATCCACACTTTACAGAGTTGTTTGGATTGTCACCGATATTTTGGATAAAAAAATACTTGACACCAACACTAGAAATTAACAGTTGATTTTGCTTTGCATTATCATCATATATGTGATTTACTTCAAGCTGTAATTTGTTATGCTTTATTATGATATATGAGGTTTCTTGTGATTAGTAATAGATGATTTTGTATTTCACTAACTTTTAAAGTGAGTTTGCCCACTCAAAAGATGTAATCACCTTTATTCCTAAATCTCTTGTTTAAACCGGAAATATGACATGAAAAATAGTTCCTTAAAGCTTTCTTGTTTTTGCTGACAAAAAAACACCTGGCAAAATCAGTTCAATATCAGCACCAAATACAATTTAGTTAATGGGCCTACGCAGCCATCAATGGCTGCTGAGGAGGTAAAGCAATTATTTGATTCAGGTGTGCTGGAGCAGATGCACATCTGAAGATTACAGGTCAGTGGGTCTTGAGTGGGGCTAAAGACCCCTGCCTTAAGACAACAAAATGGTATTTTGATATTTTCTTAATTGTTAGAAATGATAAAAGCTTAAGAACATCTCTTTGAATATTGTTTTGCTCTGTAATAGTGTTTTGGAATATTATTTCAGAAGCAATTGAAAGATGGCTCAAACAAATGCATATTAAAAATGCAAACCAGATTTATTATTATGAATTATTTGCCGTCAGTGCCTTCATTATTATGAATAATATATAATAATGTAACATCTCCTCCCAGACTGAATGAACGGACTTGTAAAGGACAGTAGGGCATATGTATGTGTCAAATAATGTTATCAAAATTGTGCAACTAATAATGAAAGGAAGACGAGGCAGAGCACCAAAAATTACCTGATGACACTGATTTTACAGGACTGAAAAGTCATTTCAGACCCTTATTAAATGAGAAAAACATTTCCAGAACTGTATTTTTGTGAAAACATGCACAGATAGCCATGAACTTCTGGAAACTGTGACATTTAAAGTCTGAGCAAGCATATATCAGCCGGGGACAAATGGACCACAGAAAGAGTTTCACTGGGAAACTATGAATATAGTGAATATGAATATATGAATATGCTTTGTTGATGGAACTGGGAATATTAAATTATGAAAAAAGATACTGTAAATGGAAATAGAAAAAACTACCATGTTGACAAATTGCCTCCAGTTTCATCAACTTTTTTATAACAATGATTCCTGTATAAAGCTGGCTATTAGGGCCATTGTAACGGCCAGTTCATTATCTGTTAGGACTGTTTTTTCCTTTCTTTTCCATCTGCAAAATTATGGTTCTGACGCTCAGTTTGTCAAGTTAAAAGATGGCACTCCCCGAACTAAGATGCCACTCTCTGTTGGGAAATTTAAGCTGTCTCTCTGTGTCACTTAAGTGACACTAAGGCCTTTGTCAGATCCATCAGACATTTGGACTTTTTTATTTCCAAAAAAGGTTGCAGGTTGTTTTGTTTCTGTGGTATTAATCAGTGTTAGTAACTTCCAGTTTCTTTCCTCTGACTTAAAAGCCTAAAGGAGGCAGCTTTTGTCTTTACAAACTCATGTATGAAACTCAAAGTTTTCGAGATTCTCTCCTTGGAGCCCTCATGCTTTAGACTGAATTGTTTTAGTGTCGAAAGAACTAATGTTTTTTGAAAGGTTTCAAAGAAATGTTCATTAAAAAGGAACTCCAAACAAGATTAACTTAAATATGAATTGTGTTTCATATGTTGAGTTGTGAACCCCAAAAATATAACTAAGTAAGAACAGTACTCATGAATAGTTCTGGGTTTTTTCTTTTGCATCTGTTGTTTTGATTAAACAGAAGTGTTCATATCTGAGAGAGAGTTTAAAATGTGATCCTTTCTTTTTAATATGGATAAAGCATGACTGCCTCTTATTCCCAAATAGTTGCTTTGTTCTGCATTTTAATTGAAAAGAATACATTTTTATTTTTTTGAGTTCATTATAAGTACACTATTGAAAAATTCTGTCAGTTCCGGTCATGTCTTTGCCAGCATATATCATACTGCAGTTTTGGATCTGATAAATTTGATCTATGATTTAAATTTAATATGAAGTTACAGAAATGTCATAGAAAATTAATGATGCAATCTGGCTTCAATTCCTCACCTCAGTCACATTTTGTGTCGCGTTTTACCCTCTCTTTCCGAAATATGTGTACCTGTACAAAAGAGTCAGAGTTTCCACGATGGACCGCACATTTTCATGTCACATTTGTGTCTCACACTTTTGTTAGACAATGTGGCTGAATGCTTCTTGTGCAACTGAATTTTGAGTGTTGCTTTACATCACCCTCTTCTCAGCATGAAATGGCAAAGTAACTGGTAAAATTCGCAAAAACTTCTCAGAGAATCAACTTTGCCCTCACCCAAACTGTTCTACAGTCTTTGCAATGGCTGTATTTTTTTCTTTGAAAATAACTCACATTTTCCAAGATCTGGTTTTAAAATTCTTTACCTGTTCTGTTTTACTGTAAACTGTCTCATTGTGCAGGCACCATCTAAGTCATTTCCCCCCATCTCTCCAAAATATGCGTACATGTACGAATAGGTCAGAGTTTATGTGATGCTTTTTATAAATGAAATCTTTTGCCTGGAAGTTGAAGTATGTAATTCTTAGGCCCCATTTTGTGCATACACAATTTTAATAAATGAAACCCCTGGTCTCTATGATATTGTTTGATATTATCTGACAAACCTCTGAGGCCTTCTTAGAACAATTATATATCTAATCTATATGAGAGCAAATTACACCAAGATAGATTCTTTATAGTAATTAGCTGACTTCTGAGGGTAGTTTGTTCAAATTGATTCGGAAAAAGTAAAAGGGACGAAATATACTGTTGTGATACTTTACCAGAAGATTATAAATACATTAGGTAACTAGAACAGGAAGTTGTAGCTAATTAAATAGGTCATTCAGAATTGAGGGTAAAATCAATAAATAATAATTAGATAAATGATTATAACTGTAATCTGTTCATTCACCAGGGTTCTTAGCCTTTTACTCAAGGTAGGGCTCCTAGATTTAGCTGTTAAAATCTAGTTGCCTTTCACTAATTTAGTAATTTAGACCATGGCTATCAGCAGAGTTATTAATCACCAACTAAGAATATGTCTCTGTTAATTAAATTGTCAACCGAAAAGGATGAATCTGGCCTTAATGGTAAATTCTGCACTGTATAAAATAACCACAAACTAGCACAGAATAAAACAATGGTACCTTTATTAGCTTATAGTCAGTAAAAAACTCTAAACACCGCGAAAATCAGCACAAGTAAATAAAAACAAAAAAATGGGGAAAATAGGGTTTTATAAGTCTGTTAAAGAGTCTATGAGGAAGGTTCAAGCTTTAAAGCTTAATGCATTTAAAATATCCTTTAAAACTAGCTGCAGGTAAATGTGATAAAACAGTGACACAGAGATATTAAATCCAGTCAAAACAGTAAAGTTTCATTCGGTTTTACAGTGAAAAATGAATAATGACTCAGGAACTGATTCTCCTCTCGGTCTCTTTTTTTAGCTGAGAATGGGTGTGTCTCACCTTAAATGGCCGTGGGCCACTGGCAAAAGAGGCAGCCCCCTATATAGACTTTGTTGCAGGATGTGACATCAGAATGGAGTCATTCTCATTTAATTCCTGACATTTGACTTTACCAATACTTGCAACGCACCTCTCAGATTTCTATTTGCAAAGAACAGACGTTACATTACTGTTTCAAAACACTGTAGCTCAGGTTTTATAACTTACATATTGCCAAAACATGACAAACTTTAGCAAACCTTTGTCACCAACTGGAATTCTTGGGACTGTCCATTGGGACCAACCCAGGAATAACTATAACCACAGTGTTTCCATAAATAACTGGCACCCCAGTCTGTAAATTTATGAAAACAGTATGTAATGATGTTCTTTGGGATTTATAATAGGCTTGATAACTACTTCTTGTGTTTTCTTCTCACAACTTTCCAAACCAGTCAAGGCAGATTGCTTGGCTGTTTTCCTCTACTTCTGGCAGGTTTTTAAGTCTTCTTTATCAATGCATGTTTTACATGAGTCACAGATGTCTTTGTGTAATCCATGTAAAATTCAAGCTGTTTTTTGGAGAGCATAAAATATCGAAATGAGCAAGATATTAGACATCAAATTCTAGAGCAATTTAAGTGATATATCTTTTTTCAATTATTCAAAATGTTTTCATACGATTTTACCTCAAAATGGCAGGAGAAAATAGCATTTAGGATCCCACTTTAAACTTATCCCCTTATGGTCTTGACAGCACATTGAGTCCTTTAGGAAAATCATCAGTTTGCAAAAAGTATAACATATGTGTGCAAATGACTAAACGATTCTTCGAGTGAAAAGAGTTTTAGGTGCTCTCCATGATTAGAAAAGCACCACATAACTGTTTCCATTTTTCATGTTCAATAATGTCAAAAGGAAAAGATAATAATTTCAGTCACATAAATGGATTAAGAAAGGAAGGTTCCATTACAATATAAAAGCACCTCCATTATAGAAAAGATTAGGCTTTTAGCATGTTTATGTGTTTTTTGCATACATCATTACAAAACTAAGATAATCTTGGTTTTCATGTTATTAGAGCCAGAGGTTGACAGGATAAGTAAGTGCATCTTTATTCCAGACACATTTATCCATATCTTAAAAACAATCCACAATGTTGCTAAGAGGAAGTCAGAAATATTAAAGAACAACGTAATTAGTCTGCCTAACACTTCAGAACAGACACACTCTAAAGTTTTCATTTGGGGCCCTGTTACACCACCTTCAGCTGGAGATGAGTCTTCAGCAGAATTTCCTACCTGAATAAACTGATCAAACAAGCCTGCTCTGCAAGATTGATTGGGTTTATTGATAACTTCAATATAGTCTGGGGAAAGAGACACCTCTTCCAGAGAGATTAGGTGCACAACTTTAGCTTCAAATATTTTTTACTACATAAATAATGATGAGAATGAAAACCAGATAAAGATTCTCCATGATATCTGTGAAGATTCTCAGTCATCCAGGTCATGGTAAAGCTTGCAAAGTTCAGTTTAGGCAACTAGACGTGAAGTTTCTAGAAGACATTTCACCTCTCATCCAGGAGGCTTCTTCCATTCTAAGTGGTGCTAGGAGCTGTGGAGCTGGGGAGTGCTATCCAGTGTAGTGAAGAGTGGACAGACATGTACATTGGAGACACCAAGCAACCGCTGCACAGGCGCATGGCTCAACACAGGAGGGGCAACTCCTCAGGACAGGACTCAGCTGTCCACCTACACTAGAAGGCTAAATGACACTTGTTTAAGGACAACGCCCATATTCTTGCAAAGGAAGACAGATTGTTGGGGGGAAATAAGCTTTGTTAACCTGGAAAAAACCTCCCTCAACAGAGAAGAGGTGGTGGGCTCAGACAAAACTTGTCACCTACATACAGAGCACTTTTAGGAACTGTACCCAAAAGGTTCACCTCCTACCTACCCTCACCTGACTGACACTGTAAAGAGGCATGTGACCAAAACCACTCTAATGAGGTAGTTAACTATCCATCAGAATCCCACTAATGACCTCTATTGGCCATCATGTTGGAAGAATCTGAGCCACCTTTTGTTTCTTTTCTTGGCCTCCCCTAATTCTTTGTCACACCTACAGTATATTTATCTCAGTGCTCCTCAGCACTAGTTAGAACTGAAGAAGCCTCTTAGATGCTTGGTAAAAGGTTTTTTAAAAAACTTCACATCCAATTGCATAAACTGAATTTTCTAAGCCAGTCTCCATGATAATAAACGTCACTCTCCTGAGGCCTGGGAGCACAAGTTCGGGGAACGCGAACAAGATCAGAATAAATGAATAATAGCCCAATGGTCGATGAGGTAATGGGCAAATATAGGTCACATAAGTCATACTCCAGTATTTGTTGTTTCAGCTGTTCTCTTTGCTTTTCTTCTCATAGTTGCTTTATCTGGTCTGGCATTATGGCTGTGACAACATCCTGGAAAAAGGAATCGCCTGGACTACTGCCATCAACAACTTGTAGAAAACAGAGTTTGTTTTTAAGTGTTTAGTCCTGTTTTTCCTTCTAGACATTGCTTTGTGCTCATTTTTTTCTGTGAATAACAGTGTGTACTTTATTTTATCCTTTTGATTTGAAAACTGGCTCAGAGCTTATATGCTTGTCTGTTTATTTCCCAGACAAAGATACCTACAGTGCTAGTTTACAATTACCTTCACTAAGAGAAAATATATTTGAATCAGCGAATCAGCTGGGTTACCTTAGAAAACTTTGCTGCGCTTATGATTTCATTCAATTGTCTTTGTCAAGTGCCTTGAGATGATGTGTTGTGAATTGGTGCTGTATAAATAAATTAAAGTTTAATGAGTATCAACATCAAAGAAAATATTTTTTACAAGAGTACATTGAATTGTTGAGCTTGTCTATTGCAAGTGTTCCCCCCAGTCCTGCCTGCCTGAGAAAAGTCCTGAGCCAGTAGTAAAAGAAAAAAGAAAGAGCATTTAACCCACAGACTGCAGAAGCTATTCAGTACTTTGATTGAGAAAATGTTCAATTTTTTTGTTTTCAAAATATTAAATGTTTATGCTTAAAACTAAATTGGAATCCCAACCATCTTTAACAATAAAAGAAAATTACTCAAGTCCCTTACTACAAGTTACGTCTAATTACCAAAATACCCATTGGAAGAACTCTTATATTGCTTAGGAAAGTTACCACAATATTACGACCATGTAAAAACGAGACACAGTGCGTTTTTTTTTTTGTAATGAAATGCCACACGGCATGAGCGTACGCCAACAAAAATCGACCGTGAAACACTACGTCATCTCTATGCGACACACCGGACAGAAGCGATCAACCAACGGCTGTAACAATTGGTTTTCATTTGCTTTTATCTTTTGTGTCTTGTTTATTTACGGAGTTTGGCGCTTTATTTTGAGTTGTGTGCAATCTTAACAATTAGTCAAATACCAGTGGGAGTAGAGCTGGTTGGTGTAACGATATGTTGTTACAACTTTAATTTGTGGTTGAAATCTACTGATTCATCCCCGGTCTTTGCTACCGAATCCAAGCAAAGTAGATATTACATGCCTCCTGACAGTGACAGGTTTTACATTTAGAACGTTTTCCTCCTAGCGGCGATATGAGTTATCGGTACGAGGGTGGAGGTGGAAGAAGAAGCAGAAGAGGAGGTAGAGGGTACAGGGATGGGAGCAGAGAGAGGCTGGAGAGAGGAGGTGGCGGCAGAGGTGCGAGAGGAAATGCTTCCGACTTCGACCAAGATTCAGGAGGTCAGAAGGACCGACCTCCTCCACATCTGAGGGGCCGGGAGATTGGTCTTTGGTACGCTCGGTATGGAGCAGTGAGGAGAAAACAAGCTGACCGCAGATCGGTATGTGCTCCTAGTTGTTTTACTTTGTTTCTTCAGGCTGTCACTGAGCATCCAGTTCTGAGAACACGTTCATCCAAATTACTCCTAACTTCTGTCTGCTTTTTCCTGCCAGAGGTTATTCGTTGTTTTTGTTATTGTTTGGATTTGCTTTTATTAACTTCATGTTAAACTTACATTTTAATCAGTGTGAATTAGAAATAAGGGATAATCCAAACGATTAGAATCTTGTTAGATTATTGGAGCATCACACTGGTCAAGCAAACTATGAAGTACTTTGTATAATGACACTTTCCATCAGACC
The DNA here is from genome assembly GCA_034780135.1 of Jordanella pulchra. Taxonomy (NCBI): domain Eukaryota; kingdom Metazoa; phylum Chordata; class Actinopteri; order Cyprinodontiformes; family Cyprinodontidae; genus Jordanella; species Jordanella pulchra. Next base: position 13,428 of record JAUZNJ010064584.1, read on the forward strand.
ATTAACCTCTTCAGCCATCAGAACACACAGGTCATCTTTTGCGACCTACTTGCAACAATGAATCTTGGATGCACTTTTCACCATAAAAGTGCAATTTCAAAGAATGTTTAGACCCAGTCTTGTGGCCCTCAAAGTTTGGCCCTTTCAAAATACACCCAAAGGATTAGGCTTCCCTATTTTTCGCACAACTGTCCTATTCTGCACACTAAAGCTAATACAATGAAGAGAGGGGTTTTATTCATACAGGTTACATTATGCATCATGGCGGTATATCCAGTATTTTTGCCTCTGTGGTGTCTTTTCGACAGGCTGCTTGTAAAAAAAATCCTTAATCAACCAATAAGATAAAGTATTTGCCAAGTTTTGTTTTTATATGTATGCAAAATTAGATAATGTTTTTAACTGAAGTACTGGAATATGCTGAAAGCTGTTTTTTTGTTGTGTTTACCTGTAATGCAGGGCACTCTAGTTTCAATCCCAGTTGGTTCAGGAAGGGTTTCCAACGTAGAAACTTTGTGAGCAAATAGTATTGACTTGTTATGGTGAACCTTAAATATAAGAGGAGCCGAAAGGACACAAACAATATCAGATTGTCAAAACAAAAAACGTTGGTACCAAATACAAGCCAGTTAACAGTTATCAGAGTTAATTGACCAATAGAAAATAGTTTTTATAAATGACCAGGTACCTAGACTGAAAATTACATGATTAAAATAAAAAAGTGAAAACCATTGGCCAAAAAAAAAGACATTTTTTAGCAAGTGCTCTTTTAAATGGTACAAAGACACTGGCTTGAGCCCTGTGTTCATCTCTACGCTCTTTGGAGCATAGAGATGAACACAAGACTTTTGTTCATCACTTTTTTTTCTAGTGATCCAAAAGCCTCCCCCAGCAGCGTTTTAAAACTGAAATATAACTTTGTAAACATAACTAAACCTTTAAAAGAAAGAATTGTGAGAAATTACCTAAAGCAGTGTCAGAACAAAGAATTTGTCAACTTAAAAATGTGGGCAAAACCTTGAACACGAGTTGGCTTTCTTCTAGAAATCTGGATTAGATTTGCTTTCTGCAGATTCCATCAGACAAGTTGTTTAGGTGGGCAACAGTCTTCAAATTAACACCCAAACAACTTCCTAAAAGTAGGTTGCTGAAACACAGCTATTTAGTTTTTTCACCCTTAGTTATTCTATTATGATTGGTGCAGTGTTACATAATGACAGACAGTTCCACAAGTCAAGAAAAAAGGTTTAGTTACTGTGAACTAGCAAGATAATATATGTATTTTCCCTTTTAAATACATGTGTGCAGAGGGCAGTGGTCCATATGGATGAGGCCAGACAAGAGCACATCACCAAGCTACTTAACTCTGTCCAGAGTGATCAGCCGGACACTAGTAGAGTCAGCAGAGACGGACTTTCCTCCGTATCTGACAACTGGCAGGCAGCTGCTAGCAGTAGCGGCCACTGGTGAGAACAGCTTTTGACCTTACACAGTGCACTTTCAAACCTACAATATTAAAGGATGTATGAAATAAAAGGTTGTTGGAGTGTTTGAAGCTGATTTTGTGTCTTATCCTCATGGTTGTTAAATCAGTTATTTTGATGGGGATATGCCTGAAGAAGAGAAACACAAGTCTGAAGAAGATGAAGAAGAAGGAGTTACTTCTAAACAGAAGAAACCATGTAGCACATCAAAAGGGTAACTGTGTTCCAAGTTTCAGTCTATGAACTCGGGGGGGATTTTGAATTGCATTAGCCTGTTTGCTCCATGTTCATGAACAACAATACTCCAGTGTTGCCCTAAAGCATTGCATTTAGCAAAAATACTAATTGTAAGATGTTTTTGAATTTATTGACCAGATTAATGCAAATTTAGATTAGCTTGGTGCCCGAGATCTGACATCTAAATAAATAAATAGCGTCTGCACGCAGTATTAATTTGTGGCCAAGAAATATATTTAACAGGTACAAATGATCATATTTAATATTTGCAATTCGTTATGTGTGAACAAAACATAATCTTCCTACAAAGCGGACCCTCAGACACAGTTTTAGGGAGCAGAGGAACAAGACAACATGACTGGCAGAGAGAGTCTGATGTTTTGTTTCAAGTTGGGATTGGGCTATCAAAAGATTCTGAAAAACCTGGCATTTAAAGGAAACTTCATTATTGAGAGGTATTTTATATATAATATAATACTGAGAACCAAGTAGGATGTGTAAATGTATTCTAAAAAAGTCAAAGAAAATATTAAAAAAGGGCTTTCCTACATATAAAAGCAGTGTTTCAGTTATTGTCGAAGAGCCGCACCAGCTGTCGACCGAAATAAACAGAAGCACCCCTTGCCATGATCAGCCTGTGCATGATGCTCTTAGAATAAAATGGAACAGGTTAATGATTTTAATTCAAGATATGATGGAAGTTCTTGTTAAAGAAAAATGCAGCTACAACAAAGACTGTACAACAGGTTAGAACTAGGGGAGGGCAAAGACGGATGAAAAGTTATATTTTAATTGCATACAGAGAGAGAAGTGTGATGCAAAGCAACACTCAATATCCGAGTTGCACATAGGGATGCACCGATTCGATATTTTTATCGGTATTCCAGATATAAAAAACCCAAAAAAACTAGATCAGGTATCTGTGAAAATTGACTCGGGGGGCCAATCTGTTCAATCTAGCTCTATGTTATGCACTGCCGTCATGCAGCAACGCAGCGACACAACACAACCATATAGTTTGAGATGGAAGCGAAACGATCGGCTATATGGAGGTTTTTCACGCCATCTCAGCCTACTAGCCCAATGGCTACTTGCAATATTTGTGGAAGAAATGTTCCAAGGGGCAGTGTTAAACCTTCCAGCTATAACACCAGCAACTGAATGAAATTTCCGATCATGGAACTGCTGAGATTATTGAACACAGCAAACAACAAGGAAATAGGGGCAATCGGGTAACTTTGATGGAAGTGAAGAAAAGAAGTGAACATGTTCCAAGTAACAGTTTACAGGCCAAAAAAAGACCTCCACCAAAGACCATTAGGTAATAATTCAGTCATGTTTTTCTTATTGGATGATACTAAACTTCAAATATCGGTATCGGTATCAGATTTGAAAAAAAGCAGATCGGTGCATCCCCAGTTGCACAAAAGGCACTCAGCCACGCTCTCTTACATAAGCATCCTTGTTGTCCTACATTTGTTTTGTAGAGATCTGGTCACTTAAGAGCCAGATCGTGTCATGGGTGTAGCAAATTAGTATTTTGTAGGAACAATCAGTATTTTGTGGCTCCATACTTAACAGTCTTTAGCCATGTCACCAGTTAACATGTCTGCTGATTATCACCAAATTTACCTTTGTTCCCAAAGTGTAAGTTGATAGATTTTGCCTTATGTTCTGAGAATACCAGCTATAGGTCAGCAAACAAAGCATGTTTTAATGAAGCTTTTTTATCCATTTTAAGTGATGTTTTTATTACTTATTTGGAGGGCTGGAAATTTTAAGCAACTTGTGCGTTACTGGCTGTATAAACATAACCAGTCATGTCACGAAGGTCATCAGCTATATTCTTTACATTGTTATTTAATTTTGTTCAGTGCAACGTCTGCTATGGCAGATAAAGATGAGCCACCAGACAACTGGGATGAAGATGATCAGGATGAGGTGGAAAAAGAAAGGCCGATAAGGAAAGACAAGGATGTGGAGTTCTTGTTTCAGGAAGTTATCAGAGACCCTTTGATGGATGATGAGTTGAAAAGAGATCTGCAAAGCAAAAAAACAGATCTGAATTACAAAGAAATGTTGGTAAGAAAATACATTTGTTAAGTTTACATTTTTTTTTCACCAGGAAAAAATTGTACGAGAGAAGAAACTTGTTCTAGATTTGCTGTCCAGTGATCTTTTTTTTCTCCTTCTAACATTACATGATGGTGAAGACATTCGCTAATGAGAACTTAGCTTCACTAGCTTAGTTTATTTTTTTTTGAAGATTTGGTTATCATATGTTTTATTTCATTTCTACAAGTTAAATCTTCAAGTGCAAAGGAAACATATTCAAAGTAGGCCCTATATGATAAAGTATTATTAAATTATTATTATATATATGAAATGCTATAGTATTGTTGAATTCTAAAAAATACGAACACAAAGGACACAATGTTGAATGATAAATGTTTAAATGAATTATGATTATTTTAAAGTTGTAAAACGGAAACCAAATCAAAAGCCTTTTGGATTTAATGTTTTATTTTTTTGTTTTTTTATTACTTTTTTACCTCTAGAGATTCAGGGAAAAACTACCATCATATTCTAAAAGGGAGGTAAGTATTTATTCAACTACCATTTGAGTTATTTCATTCTTACTGACCTTGATTTACTCCATTTTTGAGATATACATTCATATCTTTACTCTCCAAAAAAGCTTTCTATCTATCTGTCTAATAAATATGTTTATATTTTCCCTTTATTTCTGATTTGTTTCGCAGGAACTGGTTAAGCTGATCAACTCTAACCCTGTCGTAGTGGTCAGTGGGGAGACAGGTTGTGGAAAGACCACTCAGGTCACTCAGTTCATCCTGGATGATCACATCAATAGAGGCAGAGGTTCAACATGCCGTGTGGTCTGCACACAGCCTCGGCGCATCAGTGCCATTTCTGTACGTTTCCTCTAGTCCGTCTGACATTGGCTCATATGTTCTTGTTTGGCTACTAATGAAGAATGTTGTTGTCAATATTCATAATATTATGTTATTTAAATTTCATGCATCACTGATGTTGATAAAACAGCTTATTTTTAATGAAAGTTCCTTTTTTTCATTGTAATTGTATGTGTGTGTGTGTGCGCGTCCTCTTCCTCTCAGATAGCGGAGCGTGTGGCAGCTGAAAGAGCAGAAAGTGTAGGAAATGGAAATTCCTGTGGTTACCAAATCCGCCTGCAGAGGTAAGTATTTTTTCCCCGAACAGTTGCTGATGCATGAAATAGAGGTAATGGATTTGACTTAAAAGGCCTCCTGTGTGTTTAGTTTTCAGAAAAACACAGTTTTATTGCTTCTGATTATTTGGCTCTTATCCTGTTCCCGATTTAAATATTAAGTCTGATTCATGTGTCAGAATGAAGCCAGTTAATGCTTCCTGAATAGATCGTTATTGTGATCTGGCTTTATTGAATAGATATTTAATAGTTAGGATGGGATTTTAAATAGAACGTCACTGAGATGCATAAATGAAGGTTGAAATCAATATTTAACTTTCATTTTATTCTACATTAAAAGCAAATATAACAATTTCAATATGTATTCAGTTATTTCCAGTTCTAAGCAGAGCCCAGTCTTTAAAGTCACTTGGCAGAGCTAGTAGTTATTGGTCTGAGGTTAAGTTATCATGCAAGTTAACCAATCAGATATTAGGTTCTACTTTATGAGCCATAGTGATATTTTAAATTATTTCATGTTGATCTTAAGATATAAATGTTTATGTTACCATGTTCGTGCACATAACTAGATATTGAGATATTTCTACAGACGTTTCTTATGTTTTTAACACAACTCTGTTAACTGATGTGAAACAAATACTTTGTCATTCGATACTTATTTAAGTTATAGACACATGCATTCAAGGGAACTAGAAACCTGACCTCCGTGCAGAAAGATGGTTACCTGAAATATTCTTCTGAAATATTGTAGAATCTTTTATGGCTTTTATATGAATAATTTAAGCCTGATCTGAATTCAACAGCTGAATTTATGTAGCTGGAAACCAAAACAAAAAAAGCCAGGGACAGAAAAAACTCTATTTAAAAATACCAGAGAAAACTGCTGTAAAGCTCTGGCTTAACATCAAACAAACACCTCAAATCTTTCATCTAAGAGGTTATTTCTTGCTGAGAATACTCAACAGACTATTGCAGATGAATGCTAATACAAGCAAAAATAAATTGATAAATCTTTAGAGAAGGATGCTTGGCTGAAGTGAGCAGCTATCGGGATGAAACAAAACTTGACATTTGTAAATTAAATATTTATGTGTTTTTTTTAGTTGCTCTAAATAATGTAATTACGATTCGTGACCTTGTTCCTATAAAATTCCTTGTTGCATTTTGAATGTTCCAGGGAGTTTGATTTAAAGATGATTTAAAAAGACCTTCTTTAGGGAGTCATTAGTGCAGCTACACTGACTGCAGACTGCTGTGATCTCTCAGACCACAGCAGTGAGCAGTGTATTACTGCTTTGTTACACCGCTAATGATGTACCAGCTTTCCTTACAGAAAAGCTGACAGAAAAACTTTAAAGCCTTACCAATTTTTTCAGTGTATAGTTTAGTCCTGCTGAACCTGAAGCAAACTTGTTTTGTTTATTTTGGTGCAGCTCAAAATATTTGCAAAAAATTGTACCGCTGCTATTAATCTGTTTATTTTAAGGTTTCTTTAAATCAACTTAAAAAAGAATAACGGTTTTATAGATAAACTGAATTCACAATACATGTAGATGTTTTTTATGTCAAACCAAAAGGTTTATCCCACTGTCCCACTTTACCTTTATGCTATAGCTGAATTGAGTGTTTGCTTCAATGTTGTCGATCTCATCTGGACAAAAATAAACTCACAGCTTTAGAGTTGAAAGCTACAGGCCAGGTTGTTTCTTCTTCATTAGTTCTTTGCTTTTGGATACTTTCTATAGTAAGAGCTAGAAATGTTTGGTATGCTATTGAAAATAAAACCTACAGAAAAGCTGCTTTGCAACAATATTAAACCCAATATTTTTTGGGTGCAACCAGAAGCTTAAGTTTACTTTTTTAATGTTATGCTGTAGACCAACACAAAAACACATCATTGTGAATTTAAATTAAACTGGAAAGGGGAAAATATGTAAAAAGTTTGCAATGCTTTTGCTTTCAGCTCCCTAAACACTGACAACCCTGAGTGGATTTTAAAAATCCATTCAGTTGGTAAATAGAGTCCACCTGTGTGCAATTTAACCTCAGTATAAAACCAGCTGTTCTGCAGAAGCCCCTGATGTGTTACAGCGAACATTGGTTTTTAAACGGCAGACAGAAACACTTGACAGGTCAGGGATGAAGTTTGGGAGAATGGATGAGAATATAAATCAATATTTAAAGCTCTAGACATCGAATGGACCAGTGTTGAGTCTTTCATGCCCATTATATAAGATTGTAGTAATAAGTCAGGATTTTTTTGTAGGAAATGTTTTGGATATCCAGGATGACATTATTCTTATTCTTATTGTTTGTCTTTTCATATGTGTTTGCTTAGTAGCTTCTCATATCCATGTTTCTGTTCTTCCTATCTAAAGTCAACATTTTTAACAGCTGGAGCTCGATCTGTATTAAGATTAATTCTAATGTTGTATTAAGTTCAAATAAGAGTTGGAAAGATGCAGTTTTGGAATTAAAATTGGAATAAAAAATACCCAAAAGAAAGCTGTTGTTCAAAGAAAGTTACCATAAATCCTATTACTAGTTTTTCAGAAATGATGTAGGGTAGAGAATTTGTGGCATAAAGCTAACAGAGAATGTTATCCTAGGTGTCCCCCTCGGTGAAATATTCTGGTAATAGCATCTTGCTTTGGAGATGCTTTTCAATTGGTGTAAGATGGATTGTGCTAAATACAAGGCTCTATTGGAAATCAAATCTGTTAGAGGCTGTAAAGAAAAATCCAAACTGCGGTTGAAGCTCACCTTCAAGAACCCAGTGACCAAATATCATGGCTAAATGATACTAGGAAAACATCCTGTGATAATATTTGCTACCAAAATATGACTTACAATTAATCAAAGATGTAGAACATTGTTCATGTCTTTCTGCTTTTGGCTCATAGAAAAATATAGACCCCAGAAAATGAGCATTTTTTTCCAACTATTGAAACCTTAACAATATTGTTTTATTAATGTTCCTTCTGGCCTGCATCTGATTTTTCCACAATAGAGCAACTTGTTTTTAATGTTTTGTTGCCTTGACCCCCTTAGCACCTTTTACACTTCCACAACCTTTGATGTTGCATCAAACAATAAGTTCCAGCAAATATATTACAGGAATAGAGAGACTAAATGTTACTGTACTTGATGATAATTATTTCACATCTCTTGACTTCGAGGCATTTCCTAATTATGCATATTGCATAAAACTATGTTATGATGTCACATTTTCAACATTACAAACTCCTAGTAAACATACAGTGTAACAATGAATTATCTATATCAGAACATTAATATGTAAGAATAACCCAGTTGAAGTCCAAACCTAAATCCACGGTATAAGGTAGCTAAAGATGGAGGCAAACCCATTTTATCAATGATCTAATGAGTCTTTTTCCTGTCACTGTTCAGTTTGTACTTTGACATTTTTGCATAATAAAAACGTACTAATAAATAGTAAAGTTTGTTTATGCAATGTGACAGAATGTGAAAAAATTCAAAAGGTATCAATATCTTTGCAAGGAAATGTATGTAAATGCTGCAGAACGCCATGTATGATAAGTGACAGCTCACTGATTGACATGTTATAGTTGACAATACTTCCTGTTCTAGTAAATAAATTATGTTGCAGTTAAAAAAAAATGTACATCTATCACAAAATAACATGGAGCAACATTAATTTCCAGAGGCAAAGTTTGCCTCACAACAAAAGGCAAAGTGACTGGACTGTTTGTCTCTGATGTTGCGTTACAAACCAGCAAGGTAAACATGTTGTTTGCAGAGTGAACAATGAGATGACCTCACAGCAGACCAGGATAGTACTGTGCTGTAGAGATGAGTTTGTGACACTGCAGAGCGCATCAAGTGTCATGGTTGTTAGAAGCCTAGCAGCTCTTCTTTTCCCTGAAGCATTTTGGCTGCTTATTAGGACCTTCTAAACAGAAAAGAGCCTATTATTTGTCTGAATGACAAAACGTCTCAGCACTCCCTATTTCTTTATGTCAGTATAATCAGTATTGATATCTTTGGGAATTTTTGAATTTTCCTTTGTGGTTCGCTCTCTTGGTTCTTTTTAACCTGTTCTGATCCGACAAATATGAGACTACTTAATGCAGTCAGGTTTATTACCTTGGTTTTATTATTCCCAAAACTTGTTAGATCTTTTTTTTTTTTTTTTTTTAAATGTCACACTTGCATTAATTATATCAAAAAAGTCCCTCAGTAAAGTTCAGTTACAATGCACCATTCAAAGTGTAAACATTTCAACAATAAGAAATACACTGGTGGAATATGAAACTTAGCCTGAGTTGACAATAAAGCATGTCACCTTCAGAGTTCGTGTCATGGAGTTTTATTAATAAGCTTTTATGGACCTATTTAAAACGTCTCCTGCTTTCTCAGTGTTTTTTTTTTTTTTTTTTGGCATGATATTAACGATAAATGTTAGAAAAGGTTTCGTTTACTTAACGTACATCACTATATCTGCCTTTCACCATCCACCCATTAATATTTTAAAGTACACTTTGAAGAGCTATATTTAGACAGTGTGCTCCTCAGGTAATACTTTTAGCTTACTTACTAAATTAAATGGATTTTAGATCTTAATGTGGCATTACTTTAAACCTTAGTATGCCTTAATAGCTGAGAATGACCACTATTATAATATATTTATATGTCATTTTTGTCTATGAAAGTCTGCACAAAATGATCAGAGTAATAAACATGAATTGTTTGTTAGTCATCATTGTAAGTTGGCTGCAATATGTCCATTGTAAGGTTATTTTTTCATGAAACCAATACAGAAGAGTTGAGTAAAGGAAAATGAAAGTATGATAACGCAGTTACTGCTGAACAAATGCATTGGAAGAAAATTACAGAGATTACAGCCTGGAGACTTTTGTCCTCTCTTTACACTAGACTTAATTCGTGTCATCTGGAAAATGTAAAGCCGTTTTTTTTTCTTTCTCTTTTCACATTTCACAGCCGGTTACCACGGAGACAAGGTTCGATACTATACTGTACAACAGGAATTATTCTTCAGTGGCTACGCTCAGATCCGTGAGTGTGATCCCATCTTATACCTTCTAATCATTATTGTTTCCTCTCTATGTTGTCGTTTGTTCTACAGCCCTTCTGGTCTTGAATTTAGGACGTTTGCATTATGCTCATATATCTCTGTCAATAGGCGAAGAAGTAAAGACACATGTTTTTCTGTTGACTCATCCTTCCATGGTCTTCTTGCATTCTGAGTGACTTAGAATAACAAAGGAGTCTTTATAAAAGCATAACATTTTCACTGAAGTTTTTGCTTCTTTTAAGATCTGGTACAACATTATTAAATTATTTAATGGCTTTGTTTTGTTTTGTTTTTTTCAACTTAAGCCTTTAAGGAAGAATTTGTACAGAAATGTACATAGTCTATATACTTTTATCAAACCAGCACAGTATATTCTTAGATAAAATAGCTGCAAGTTAAATTTTGGTTGTAACAAATCCAATGCATGTCCACATTTCGAGTACTCACACTGACCTTTACAGATCTGACCCCTTGAGTCAAAATCAACCCCAGGGTCAAAATTTCTCTATATTTTTATAGGATGTTATCCAGCGTCAGTCACCTCGTTTTGGACGAGATCCATGAAAGGAACCTTCAGTCAGATGTTTTGCTCATCATTGTGAAGGAATTACTCAACCTCCGAGATGATCTCAAAGTCATCTTGATGAGTGCAACTCTCAACGCTGAGAAGTTTTCCAAATATTTTGGTATAAAACCTCTAATTCACACAATTTTGTAGAATGAAAAAACTTGTTCTCATCTCTTCTCCATTTTTTCTTTAGACAAATGCCCAATGATCCACATCCCTGGGTTGACATTCCCAGTGGAGGAGTTCCTACTGGAAGACATCATAGAGATGACCAGGTACCCCAGCTAAACAGTAGATGTGCAGAAATGTTATAGTAATATTTAGAAATATTTCTTTTACAAATCATAGACTGTGTTTTTATAGTTCTGGAATCATTGTCTAATAATCCAGTTCATGTCTTAAGTGAACGTGTTTGTTTGTTTTCTTGTTCTTTTATTTTAAGGTGCGAAACATTAACAAATGCACTAAAGGTTTTATAAACCCAAAGCTTTGTTTTCAGAGTTTGTTTGTTCTATTATGATATTGTTTCATGCTGCAACTAACGATTATTTTTCTAATTGGTTAATTTGTTAACTATCTTTTTTATTTGTTATAAATAATAGAACATTAAAAAGGTTCTTTATAGGATATTTTTGTACAGAATTTGTGCCAGATAAAGCTAAAACTAAACCACTAAGTAGTTCTGGATAGAGCAATGAAATGGAGAGAAAATTGTTATCCTATTTAATTTCTGAACAGGTAAGAAATCCACTGACTTTCCAACTTACTAAAAGAAAGTGCTCAGGTCCCAGGTGACATCATTCTCATGTCTAATCACTCCTCTTTCAGAAATTCTTCTAGGATTTCCAATGTGGGGGGAGGGTGAGAACAATAATCTAACAGTACAGTTTCGGTACACATCACTATAATTTCTATATTCATAAGAACTTAAAAGAGCTGTGTCACTATAAAGAACATTGAGCATCACCATCTAAGCTTTATATTTGCCGTAGTGGTGCGCCATGTTACATGAACTGAAAACTAGCTATGTGCTATATGATCGGTATCGGATATCGGCTGATATACTCAGCCCATGTATCAGATTGGATGGGGAAAATCAATTGCTTGGTGCATCTCTAGAGGAAATCCTGCTCTTTTGAAAAAAGAGAAAAGGACAAATTGAATGCAGACTTTCTTCTACATGAAAGGGCAACTTATGAACACAACAAATCACAAAAATATACAGATAATAGTTTTAACATCCCGAGAACACAGCTGCACGCTGAAAGAAGGCTGGATAGAACCTCAGTAGACATTATTCTACTTAAGGAAAATTAGAATAACATCCCAAACTGAAGGTCCTGTTTCATCAATGGAAAATGCATATTTACAGTCACAAATATCTAGTTTCTGTGTAAAAACCTCATGTTAAATCTCTGCCAGATATCGTCCACAGAATCCAGATCGTCGCCCTGCATGGAAGAGACAATTTTGGCAGGGCCGCCAATCCAGATCAGAGAAGGAGGAGAAGGAACTGGAATACAAAGAAAGCTGGCCATGTTACGCTCGTACACTGCAGGGCAGGTGAGTGGGTGAGCAATGAGTAGTTATGTTGGCAGAAGAGCTGCTGGAGGATTGATCATCATTTGGAAGTATTGCTTAGTGTCACTGCTAAGGACAATACTTCATGCCAGTGAGTTGGAATTCAAAGAATCATAGCTTCCTACCAGGCAGTGGAAAATAATCATCATAAAACCTTGTAATCACAGAGCTGCTTTGTTATATGAACTGAGTTACACTTGAATTTTTATTTGGAATAAGATGCTGCAGTGGATACAGTCTGACGTAGAGAGAGTGTTAGACGTCTGCATGTTGGGAAGCTTCTGCTCTGCCCACCTGTGTGATGAGAGCAGAAGCAGTTTTAGTTCACTGATTTAGTCTGAAACTTGAGAAATAGGTGTTTGTCAAACTCAGTTTTTTAATGAATAATGATGCTTGTATCAGTGTGAAAATACGATTTATTTGAGGAAATCTTGGTTTGGGAGCGTTAATTAGATTTTATCTACTACCTGGTGCCTTTATTTCTTTTTGTCTTTAATCATTTTAAGTTTTTTTGAAGACGTTTTTTTTCCAAGCTAAAATCAGTTTTGAATTAAATCAGGAAATATAATTTTGTCTATCTCCCTTCCAGGTTCATAAATTATTTTTTAAATGATGATAAGTTTCATATATTTACATGTTTCATTTTAAAATGCAACTCCAAATTGAACCATTTACTTGTAAAACTTGCTGTAGAATGTTCCCTATTTCCTAAAACATTATACAACCGAGGACAAAGGCTTTAGAGACTTTGATTCAGTAAAATGATTCTAATTAGTTTTGTGTTCCTGTTTAACCTTCTTCTGTTTTGTAGGAATTATATGGCTTTAAATATGACAAACTGGCTATGTTTGAACCTTTATTGACAAATATTATTCCTAGAGTTGAAAGCACTACTTCAGAAGAGACTGTACAAGACTGTCATAATTACTTGTAATACAGCTCACCCCTTAAAAGTGTTAAAACAATGGAGGACCGGAAGAGTCACTGAAAAAGAAATGAACCCTTTTCAAACTAAAAATTTAAACCCTACAATAAGACCTCCAATTTGAAAAGTGTTTTGTAGTTGCCCATTTTAAGTTTAATTAAGGAGGAATTGTAAATTGAATTTATTAAGCTAATATTAAATAATGCAATTAAAAAAAATTTTAATCCTATTTTTAAATGGAGTTTTAAACAATTCATAAACACATTTTCTTGTCAAACATTAAAAAAGGTAATTCCTTTTTCCATTACCATTTTCACCGTTCATTTTCCAATCCTTATTGCAGTTGCATTTTCTTTTCACTCATCATCTCTTTTTATCTTTTGTGTGACCCTTCTTGTCCCTGAACACTAGGCCTGTCGCGATAAACGATAAATCAATTAATCGCACAATAAATAAAAACTATCGACGTCATTTAATTTATCG
>JAUZNJ010064595.1:1830-26989 GCA_034780135.1 Jordanella pulchra
CTCGCGCACTCTATAGATCTATATATATATAGATATGTACAGTTATGCTGGTGGTAATTAACAATATATAGCAGTATTATAGTGTAATTTTTATCTATATTTGTGTTGGACTTTGCCCTCCTAAGAAACGTGTGGAAATGTAACTTAACAAGTTTAAAGTACAAGTTTAAATATTTTTATTGAAATTATCATTTTCTCATAACTAAATCAGAATACAAATGAAAACATTGACCTGTTATCATTCTAAGAAATAAAGGCATGTATGTATCCTGATCAGCTTTTTCCTGATGAGTTGTAAGAGTAATTATGGTCGCAGTCCTCCGTGGGGTGTAAACAGTGATCTCAGATGAGTTGAACTAACGGCTGTATTGGGGTGTAATCGTCGCCGTCCTGAGGACATCACGGGGTCGCTCTGACCACACCAGCCTCGCTCGGCTGCAGAGTCCACTTCGCATTTTGAGCGACGCCCCCAAATTCCGTGCAGAGTGTTTGCAGACCCTCCGGGACGGAGAGGTGGAGGAGGAATCGGCAGCTCCGCCGTCCACATACGCTACGATCGGCTCGACATTAGTTCATGACTTCATCATATATTTGACAGGAGAGCCCGAGCCCGTGTTGGGAAGGTAAAGTGACACGTTTTTTGATCGTACTTCCTGTTGATTTAGCCGTTTTTGTCGCCTGATTTCTCCTCCTTCCTGCGCGCAGCGCCGTGTCGCAGCGACCACTCGGACTGTGGTCAGCTCGCCGTGGCGTCGGTCTTCTTAGGTAACCTCATTCACGCTAAAGTGATCGATTGCACCTCCCGGTCGAGCCTTCAAAGGACACCGACTCTTACCCTGTAATAACAAACACAATCCGGGGGTTTTCGGCGGTGCTGTTTTTTTCCACAAACGTGGACACAGAATATAGCCTGGTCTTTTTTTATCCACGCACCCGCATCGTTGCGCACCTCTCTCCTCGTCGTCGATACCAGACAAAAGACAGCCTGTTTTTCTTTACGGTCCCTTATTTGGCGTTTCTCTGCTCCGTTTAAGCCCTGGCTGGCACACATAACAGCAGTCGTCAAAATGTATTTGAAAAGCGCGCTCCACATTTGACCTGCGCATATGCGCATATCTTTGCATATTGTTGTCGCTCTGTTATTGATTGCATTGATATACCGTGAAATTCTTAAAGGGATACTGCCTCCTGTATGCGGAAATCCTTTGCAAGGCTTGCACTGTCACACACTCACTCTCTCTCTCACACAGGGATCTTTGCTTCTGGGTTTTAGCAGTTTTATTTCCTTAGCTTTGTACACATATCTCTGATTATCTGTCTGGTTATTCCTTGACTCTGTGAAGTAGCTCAATGGGGGGGAAACAGATCCTGTCTTCCCTGTTTGCTGTTTTTCTCTATCTGTCCCTCCAGCATTTCTATTCTTAACCTTCCTGTCTTCATCCCCTATTCATTTCCAGCTCTCCAGGACTCTGAAGCCGCTGCAGAGAATGGGAATAGGGACACAGGCCAAGGCTTGCCATTTTGGCTGAAGTATCAGCAGGACAGTTGTCAGCCCCACGTCAGCTTCAGTCCCCTTCTCCCACGCACACAAACACACAAGGGCAAACAGCCCCCCCCCTCCCGCCATAACCAGCCGCTGCCATGTCCACCGCCGTAGACATTGCTGGCCCTTCCTCCCCAGATCAGGCCCACAGCAGTGCTAAAATCCCCAATGAGCCCCTGAGACCGAGCCTTAAGCGCTCTAACCACCCCTACAGCCTCTCTCATTACATCTCCACTCCTTCCCCTGCTGTGGACGTTAAAAGCCTGATCCAGCCGTCCCCTGCTCAGGAGCAGCGTCCTGTCCAGCCTAGCAACAGCAAGCCCCGCCGGGCCCCCTCCTGGCCTGACATGTGGGAGTCACCCAGCGGGCTCCACCTGGCCCATGCCGCAGAGTTGCTGATGCGCGCCGGGCTGCTGGCTCTCACCCCCGCCACCACGGAGCAGGCCAGCCTGGGCGCACAGAGCAGCCAGCCGGCTAAAAAGGAGGCTGTCGAGGCTAAGGGAGGAAAAGGAGATGGCGAGACGGGCGGATCCGGGCCGGAGGAGGAGGAAGAGGACTCCTCTGGATGCAGCACTGACTTCCAACCCTTCCTCGGCGCCTGGTTCCCCTTTAGCCCCGCACTGTTCCCTCTGGCTGGCTTTCAGATGGGGGGAGGTCATTGGAGGAGTGCAGCCGTGGGAGCTGAGGGGATAGAGGGGCTAGTGGCAGAGGGTTACTCCCCTGGCTCACTGGGCGGGGGCAGCGGAGGAAGGAGGAAGAGGAAGAGGTGCGGGGAGTGCGTGCCTTGTCGACGTCAGACGAACTGCGAACAGTGCAGCAGCTGCCGCAACCGTAAGAGGGGACACCAGATCTGTAAATACAGGAAGTGTGAGGAGCTGAAGAGGAAGCCTGGGGGTCCTGGGTTCGAAAGCAGGGTGTCTGGGTTTGATTTGAGGGGGTCCGACTTTACTTTGGGTCTGGCACAGGAGAGGAACAACGGGGCCCTGGACGGATAGTAGCTCCTGTGTTGGCAGAGGCTGGTCGGGTAATTGTTGGGAGCTGTAGTTTATGGGACACCACAATAACATGCTCGGACTGCGGTACAAGGCTCCATTTAAGAATGTCCACACCTGTTTCCATCCTTTCTTTTGACAATCAGTGAAAATGGGAGAGGAGAAAAAAAAAGAAGGATACCAATGTGCGTCAATATTTAGATGACAACAAAAATGCCTGTACATAAGTCTGTAAATATCTGGAAAACATTATGTCCTTTTTTACATTTCTTTCCAGTTTGGATGTACCGTGCTTCAGCATTAAAACGGAGCCAAAATGGGGTTTTATTTTTGTTGTTTCTATTGAGGAGTTTCTTGCTTCTGTTGTTCTGACGTCACTGCATCAGTAAGAAATGAATGAGTTCAGCCTTGGCTAAATTATTTCATGTGCTACTTGTACTGTATAGCTCTGTTTGCCCTTTTGAAATAAAAGAAGTTTGCCATGTGCTACTTGTCCATGAGGTTTGTGCTGCTTCCCGTACACCTGTGGTCGTTTCTCATTGGCTGTTTGGAGCTATGTTTATGCCTGCCTTTTCATCTGAATGCTACTCTGTGTCTGTGTCACCTCTTTAGGACCTTTTTTGGGATCAGTACTGAACTTTTGAAGATGAGGAACAAAGCCCAGTTCAAATACAACAGATATTAATTTCAACATGCTAGAATGTGAATTAACACTGGGTTATGGATAGGCCTCTACTGGCCTTTGTAAAGGTTGGGTTAAGGGTTAGAGATTGCCGATGTTGTACCTGGTGTTTAAAATGGAAACTTGAACAATCAAACCTGCAGAAATGTATTCAAGCATTGATGTTTTGGTATTTGTGTTCAACTTTCAAGGATCCCAAGGATGAATAGGAGGCTCAACTGACCTTAGTTTTGTGATTTAGTTTAGGGCTAATATGTCAGTTTGGACTAGGTTATAGATAGGATTAGGTTGGTACTAGCATTTGCAGGGGTTAGTGTAAGGGCAAAAGGTTGCCGATGTACCTATTGTCTAAAATAAAAACTTGCGCAATCAAACTAGCAGAAATGTATAAATCATGGTGGACATTTTCTGGCATAGTCACCTTTTCCAGACATAAAGCCGCTCATAATTTAGAGGAACACCACATTCAGTGTTGGTGCTCAGGGTGAAGGGTAGGGGTGGGAATGTAGTAGCTGGGGTTAGTGGGTGGTGTTAGGGTTAGGCACAGATAGGGGTACAGAAATGGACGTCCAAATGAGAATAGGAATAAAAAAACTTGTGTGCTTGTGTGTGTTTGAGGTGGTGTGGATTATGAGTCACCTAATGGTGTGGCTGAGAGCCTTATCGCAACCCCACAGACGCGCGCACACAAACACACCTACACGCTGCTTTGGCACGTCCGCACGCTCGAGGTAAACCTGACATACACACAATCACAACAACCTATTTCTCCCCCATGTTCTTCTTCTCCTGTTTTTTTTTCACAAGTATGCATCGCATCCAGACGCACAGATTTTTTAAAAAGCAAACCAACAGCCAGCTGGACAAGGCAACAGGGAGGCTCTTTTCTCTTTTTTTTCCTTCTCTCCTTGCTGCCGTAACGATGGCTGATGTGATAAGACCTTCTTCCTCGGCGCCACACTCCAGGGGACCGCAGGGAAGACGTAACCATGGAAACGGCCGGCCCGAGGTGTCACGCTATAATTGGGCCACGGCTGCACTTCCTGTGAGCCTTCAGTCAGGGGATCGCAGAGGGACCGTGCGCGCGTATCTGTGTGTGCGTGCGTGCATCTGTGTGTGTGTATGTGTGTGTATGTTTTGTCAGGCACAGAAAGAGAGAGAGAAAGAGAGAGAGAGACAGAGAGAGAGAGAGAGAGAAAGCGCTGCACGCCAGCCAACGCAGGACACTGCCAACTCATGGAGAAAAAGCAGCGAGCTCCAACATCACGCTATTACAGCGCTCCCACTGAATGAGAAACACAGTCTTTTAGTTTGAGCCCACAGTGTTGTATTTCTTCATCTCCCAGACAAAAGGGGAATTTCAAATTCTTGGATCTCTCCCCCCCACCTCACAACACACACACACACACACACACCTCCCCTACTATCTTCAGTGCCTTTTCTAGTGATTTGGAGCTTAATCCCCCCCCCCACCAACCACCACCGCCACCCTCCCTGGGCTTGACACACACACTCACACACACACTCACACAGACACACACACCGGAAATCTGTGTCACCCGCTGCCCAGCAGGTCCAGTGACTCCCTGAACGCCTGCAGTCTGGCTCCACTGGCCTGCAAGATGGCAGGAGAGGAGGAGGAGGAGGAGGAGGGGGCAGGATAGAGTAGAGGAGGAAGGGGGAGGGTTCAGAGAGAGTCAGGGGGGAGGAAGAGGGGGTGGAGCCAACACAGCGAGCCAGCACAGCTCCACGAAAACAAAATACGCAAACAACAACAGTAACACTTATAAGAAATCAACAACAACAAGAGTGCAGATTTGCTGAAAGCACAGAGAAATGTTAGCTAGTGATTGGTCAATACACACAAAACATTGTGTCATACAAGCAACAAGAAGTGGATCAGTTCATTCCAGCTGAAATATGAAAAAAATCAACATATACTTAATATGTAAACAAGAATTTTACCCTTTAAACTTTGTAAAGAATCTAAAATCATGTGTAATTTCTAAGCCACGTTTTTGTGCATTACGTATCTGTGACTGAATAACATTATTACCTTCATTGTTTTTTTAAACTAATCTTTTTCCTAGATCTCTTAACTGCCACATTAGATTTTAATGTCTGTGGAGAAATCAGAAAAATAATATTTAGTTTGACATTTAAAATAAGCCATTTGTCTGGTTTTCTTTTGAGAAAAACCTTTCCTATTAATAATATAAAACATCTGCTCGGGATATGGAAGAGTTCATTTTGGGCTTAGCTGTGAGTAAATACTTTATATTTGGACGGTTAGATTGGGATCTCCATTTGGCTGCTGGTTTGTGTTATTAGCTTTCAAAAAGAGCATCAACTGTCATTGAAAATAATTGGAAAAATCGTGAACGATTATCCTAATAAATGATCCCTCTTTATTAATATCTGTGTTTTTGATATGTGCCAGACAGAGTAAACGCTTCAAAATATCCTCATCTTTGATAATGACTGTGATTCAGAGGATCTTTTGTCTTTTTTCAAACAAGTGAAAATGATAAAGAAATGCCAGTGATTAACAGCTGCTTATTTTTTAACAGCCTAAATATAAAATCTGCCATTAGCAATTTTTTTGGTAACTTTTCACTTGTTTGAAAAAAAGATAAAATGACACAGAAAAAAGACTGTTTAATAGAATGAAGATTTTGCTGAACTGAATGTAAGGGAATGTGACTTTTCAAAGCACATATCCTTTGGTGAGTGTGCGGTTGATCAGGCTGACACAGCGACAGTGTGGAGGGGACACACATGCAGCTGAAAAACAAATCGTGTCAACCTTACAACACAGACTTACACAGATACACACAGGAAGGGCCTCTTAATGCTGTGTAATCGTATGTATGTGCGTATGATGTGATTTCGTTTTCTCTCTAACAGTATCTGCTTTGCACAGACGTACCCTATCCAACCGTTTGGCCTCTATGTGCCTGAGAAGTTGTTGCCTCCAGTCGGCTGGCATCTTGGAAGTGACTTCCTCAGGTTTCTGCTGTACACCTGGTCTTACTTTGATGGTGTCCTCAGACGGTTTCTCAGGACATGTTGCCAGAGTGTAGTCGGGGGGTATCTTCTCCAGCAGAGCAGCCATGGTGGGACGGGCTGACACAGGACGGGCCTGAGGTAAAATACGCAGCAAGAAAAGAGAAGCAGAAAGACTGGAATGAAGCCAGGAGTTTAAACTAAATGAACTTGGCAGGCACTGTACTAAAAAAAATATATCATGAGTTTTAACAAAAGTTATTAAACAGTAAGATAAGGGCCATAAACCTCCTTTATAGCTTTTTAAACTTGTGTCATGCTGATGACACCAGATAAAAGGCTTTGCACATCTAATCAGTTATGCAGTTAGACACACCTCTTTGGCTTTTTTAAGAACATCAGCCGTAAAACCCACCCAGAATATCCTGAAAGAATTATTCACAAATACGGGATACCTTTCAAACAAGGAGTCTATCTGCACTATGCTACTACCTAGATAAAGGTAATCACAGGAAAAGGATCAAACCTCTCAACTAAATAGGCCACATCCAAGCCTGTTTGTTTAATTCATAAGCAACTGAATCTGCTTAGATGGGATCCAGGGTTTGAGTGCATTTTCAAATCTATATAACTTATGTTCCAAAAAATACAGCTGATATTTCAGCTTCCTATTCAAGGTGGCAGACACACATAACATCCCTCTCTATCTGCAAGTCCTTTCCATGAACTTCCATTCATTTCTAACCTATTTCTACAGCCTAACTGTGACCACTACGGGTTCATACCTAACCCCAACCTAAACTTAAATAAATTCTAAACATGGCCCCTGACCATAAAACAGCATTTCCACTCATGGGGTCCAGGCACTGCCCCCCCCAGAATCAGTCTGTCCTCACACTGTGCTATTTTTCTCAGAAAATGCGCCCCACAATGTATCAAATACAAGAACACACACATATAATGGGGCAAACAAGTAGTTAGTCGTCCACTTATTGTGTAAATTCTCCTACTAAACATAAATAAGGTATGTAATTGTCATCAAAGGCAGGAACCAACTATGACAGACAAAATGAGAAAAGAAGTTGCAGGAAATCACAATGTAGGATTTTTAAGGAATCAATCCATCCGTCTGTCTGTCGGTCTGTATGTGTGTATACAGTAAATACCAAGTATCTATTAGGTTTAAACTCCCAGGAGTATCATGACAGATTTAAAAAACATTTTGATTTTAAAACCAATCTTTAACTTAACTATTTGGTTTAAATGCCGTGCATTTCTCTTCAGGATTAATAAAGAGACTCGCAGAGATGAGTAAATGCAATACAATTTGTATTTACAAGACAGCATGAAAACACGTTTTATCAAAGCGAAGAACCGACAAATATTAGAAAATGAAAAATTATATCTTTATTTAGTAAAGGACCAGTGGATCTAAACTTCATATATTCTTCCAATTATTCCTGTAAACTTAAAAATATATCAATGGCCTGAAATCTCAAAATGTGATGCAAACTAAATTGTTGCTTAACTGATACCTGCAGTTCTGTGGGATTTTTATTTCATTCATCTTGTGGATTTGGAACAAAGTTTCACAAAAAACTGGAGCTTTTCTATTTGCAAAGCTTATTTGTGAAATACAAACTAATATTGTTAATGATTAAGGAGAAAAAAAGATTGTTGAGTGTTTCAAGTGTTCCCAGTCTGGAATCGAACCCCCACTGCTTGATCTGAATGATCTGATTGGTATTTGAACTGTATGGTAACAGTTTAACACTTGATCCCTGACAGTTTGCCTTCAGCATAAAAAGTGCTGCACAAACAACTTGTCATTGTTGTGTCATATATGCAATCTGTGCCTGAAATTTCATTGAGATAAATAATTGACACTGGCAGAAAACAGAAATGAATAAATTCATATTAAAATGTATCATATCATGTGGAGAGTAATGAGCATTTGCTCTTCAACATCTACAGGCTTTTGCAGTAAAGGAAACACTATTTCTGGTGCTTTTCTCGTAACTGATCTCAGCTCAAATGTGCAACAGACTTGAGGTAACTTCAAGAAATCCTGCTACCAAACGGAGATATTTCACAAAGTAACTCTCATCGTACAACTGTGAGAAAAAGTTCTCACTCATCCCGCCTCCTGAAACGGGGCCCAGAGAATATTTAATATTCTACACAGTAAACAAGAAAACAACAACCTACTCATCAGTTTAGTGTTTTTTCCACAGGTATTCATCCATCTGACTCTCCCCAACCCTTTAAGCCACTTATGGGTGGGGGAGGATTTTAGAACCTCGGCTGAAGGACCTATTAAGCTCTCCCACAAACAAATGTGCGGACACTAGAAGATCGGCCATATGATATCTCAGTCAATAACTTTTAAATAATACATTTGTTTAAGAAAATGTCAATGTTTCTAAGTTGCTACTTCAGCAAAATTATAACAGTTTACCCTTCTGCTGTTTTACAGTTGTCTTACTCAACTCTGGACACATCCTGAAGAGTCAGGAATGCTTCTGACTCTATACCAAATCCAAACAAAAATGTAAAGTAGTTTAAAAAAATAAATGTTTCCGTAAAGGTCCAGTATGGGTCTTTATACATCTGTCTCTTTTCAATAACATTTTTCCATTAAACGCTTTTAGAAACAGCAATAAGAGGTAGAAATCACATAATTATCAATCAGAGACATCATCATTAAAAGGTTTTTCCATCTGGAATGACTAAAACAAAAATCATATATAGTTTTACAAAAAAGCTGATTAAAATACAACTGAGAGCAGAAATGGAGAACATGTTTGTTTAAAGTCAACAGCAAGAGCTAAAATGTTTTGAGACTCACCTGAGATGCTCCATAGGTTTCAGTGCTGTAGCTCCTAGCTGACAGGGGGCGACGCTGAGTCAGACTTTTGGTCGGATAACCTATCATGGGCTTCTTCTGCTCCTGGTATGTGGTGTAGTCATCATCATAGCGACCGTTTCTCTTGTTGTGCATCATCTGATTTTGGTTGTCAGACATGTTGGTCAGGGCAGAATGCTCCATGGGGGAGGAGTAGGCAAGAGCCCGACTATAATGAGGGGGGTCCGTCTGAGTATACAAGAGGGAGGACAGGTATCAGCCAAGAAAGTTCATATTTCATATTTTGGTAACATGATGATGTATATGGTAACAATCACTTATAAAAATACATTTTCTTCAGAACTCCCCCCCCACCTGCTGCTTGTACTGAGCTTCCTGCAGCGCCTCCTGCTGGGCTTCATGAACTCTGCGAAACAAGGCAAGCTCAGTAGAGCTTACCAAAGAATCAGCTCTCCTCAGAAAGCCTGGCCTGGAGCGCTGAGTTGAGATAGTTTGCTGTTGCTGGCTGTGGGAACCATCCTGGTTGATTGGGGCTTGGGGGAATGAAAACATCTCCAGTGGTGGATACGCACGATACCGAGGACTCACAAGCTCCTTGGGTAGTGTCTTCCCAGGCTGACTCAAGAATTCCATGGCCTTTGATGAGTGGTTCACATAATCTGGTGTGTTGGGGAAGGGAGGAGGGATCCTGCGATCTATGGTCACCTGATTGGGGAGAAGGTTCATCAGTGAGTCATTATAAAGGTTCTCAGGCATTTTTGTTCTTATTCAGCACCTGCAATCTTATTAGAATTATTTGAAGTTACCCCAAATTAGCATTTTTAATTAAGAATTTATAAAAAATCAATGTTGTTTGATAAGTTTCTAATGCACAGTCATATAGTTAACCGGTATCTTACCTGGGGGTTGTAGTTCTGGTCAAAATGATAGGCCTTGTGAGGAA
Organism: Jordanella pulchra; assembly: GCA_034780135.1. NCBI lineage: Eukaryota > Metazoa > Chordata > Actinopteri > Cyprinodontiformes > Cyprinodontidae > Jordanella > Jordanella pulchra. The sequence continues at coordinate 11,863 of JAUZNJ010064595.1, forward strand.
TGGCAGGTTTTTGATTTTGTGCAGACTGATTCTGGCTGCCACCTCCGTGTCCTGGGAAGCCCAGCTCATCGTCTAACATGGGCGCAGACTGAGACCTTGACATGCTGGTCTGCTCCATGGAACCAGGGAGCTCTGGACGGTCCAAACTAGTCTGCTGTTCAATGGATGAACTGTAGCTTTCCATAGGAATACTATGAAGAAAAATGCACAACTGGAGCAAATATACTTAAGAAAAACACAAGTTACACCAGGAATCCATGTAGGGGCCTAAATCTACAAGCTACAACCTAGATAATTAGATCCTTTTCATGATAGGTGAAAGTTTCACACTTAAGAAGTTGCACAAAAAACTTAATGCGCTTTCTTGTGAAAGTGTGATACTTCGGCAGGGAGAACTCCCATTTAGCAGCTTTAAGCATAATTCCAAAATGAAAAGGAGACTTCTGTGAGAATGGTCTGCTCTTTCTTACAGACACGGTGGAAAGTTTCATCTTGTCAAAATTATAACAACAATAATTACAGTTTATGGAAAACTAGAAAAAATAAAATGCCGTTGACTATAGCTGCCACGAAAGAAGAAAAATCTGATTTTTCAGGATCATTATCAGCAGGTCAAAATAAAAAAAAAAGACACATTTAAAATTGGCCACAAAACACTAAATGTCTGGAGGGAGTCATTTGACTTGCTGAGTTAATATGGGTACTGAACTTACCTGTAGACTTTGTAGGAGCCAATGTCAATCTCATCTATACTCTGGGACTTCTTAAACTTGGATCTCGCCTCCTTCATCATTGGAGAAAGTCGGTCTGAGCTTTTACTCATCACCACAGTTACTTTGTTTCCCCCACTGACACTGAGCTGATCCTTCCTGATCTGCTCCCCCTGACTGTTGTGATATGTCCAACTTCCAGGCAAAGGTCCTGAGCCTTGTTCCAGTCTTAAAATAAAACGCAGAGAGACATTGACTATATTAATGAAAACAGAACAAAGGAGGTCCACTCCTGTTTGAATTTTATCTGTGAGTAATTTTATTGCTATGTCAATATTCATTATGTCTAAGTAAGTGTTGTGCGTGGCTGTCGTTGTCCAGCAACACTTTTAAGATGCATGCGCTCAAAACAGCACAGCTAATTTTCAGTCACCCACCTTGGGTCCATGTCTTTACGATCAGGGTTGGGGCTTGAGGTGGGTGTCAGGTCCAGCTTTGAGGGGAAAGCAGTCCTGTCCTCCAATGGGCTGGGAGTTCTGGTCCAGTTCTGCCAGGGGTTCTGGGAGGGAGGTCCAGAGGATTGATGGTCATTATCCACGTTGGAGCGTTGGTTACCGTGGTAGGGGAGTGTCTGGGTATCCAGCTCCAAAGGGACTCCGACAATTCGATCTTGCCTGAGGAGTGGCCGGCGGCCATGTGCTGACTGACTGCGGGGTTTGGAGCCCAGAGGAGGGTTACCCTGACTTGTATTAGAGGATGGAGGTTCCATAGGAGATTCCTCAGCATCAAAACCTGTGTTGTCATAGTGCGGAGCCTCGGACCAATCAAAAGGCTCGCTAAACGGACGACGATCTCCCCGTTGCTGCAGGGTTCCTGATGGAGGAGTTTCTCTCTGAGACAGCAGGGGTTTGGAGTCGATAGGCTTCGGAAATGACTGGGCAAGTCTACAAAACAAAACATATTGGGAGTTAATTATAAAGAGAACATAAAAAATGAACTAGATTATATTAAAGCAATATTAGCATGTGTTGTCCAAATCAAACCTACAGGTGCTGGGAACAGGATTTATCTCTATTAAGCCTTTTGACTCACAGATATGGCAAATAAATGACTATGTTTAGGGTAAACTAAATAGCCTTCAAACTCTTTTACTTCAATTGTAGGAAAAATATAACGAAATACATTGTGAAAGAGTAAATACAAAGTTCAAAGAAATATAAAGCAAGTAAAAGAGGGACAGAAAGAATCAAAGTATTTCTAAAAATGTATGTTCCTTGAAAGCAGCTTTTCAAGTGCAGTTTCTTTCAATCCTGAGCTGTCAATGTGATGCCAAAAAAAAGATCTTCAAGGTCCAAAATGCTACCAGACCACAAAATCAGGATTATTAGATGCAAAAATTGCAAACATTTCATATTTTTTGGGGATCCTGCAGATGTTGTTTAGACAAATTTAACTTCAATAGCAGAGTTTTAAGTTCTGAATTTAAACACATACTGTATATTTGATATGGAATTGCCTTAGAAATCTAATGAGGTCAATGTTTTAATAATTGATATCATATATATCAGTTTTGTTTTTTACACATTAGCTATTTGAAATTGTACTATTTACAGTACAGTTTCTGGCTGATATTTAACCACAAAAGACTGTTATTAATGGCATTACAAAAATATTAACAGTTTTACTTAAATTAATGTAAGCCACTTTTAGTAAGAATATTTCAACAGTTTGTCAGCCATACAACACAGCCAGACTTTAATTAAAACTAAGCAGCATGACGGAGGCAATTATGGAATAAATTCGACATGCAATCAAAGAGAAACATTTTTTTTTGTATTGATTACGGCACGATTTCAGACAAAAAAACGGCTTCAAAACTCATTTTGAAATTAATTTTAAATGTGATTCCCAGTTCCACATACCGTACGTTAACTTACAGAATATAAATGCACTGCATCCGGAGGAAACAACAGCTTTTTAATTGTTTCTTTTCATCTCGATGCACAAATAGCAATTCTTCTTTAAACAGTAATATCAGTGAAGCTCACATAAAAAGCATCTTTAAACCAGAGAAGCAGACAGTGAAAAAAAAATCCTAAGCAGCAATTTGCATTATTTCCACGTCTCTCTAACCTTCATGAGCAGATAGAGAAGAAGGTTGCCAAAAAATGGACAGAGAAGAAAAATGAGATGTGCATTAGATGGAGAGGATGAGGTCAGGTTTAGACCAAAGCAGGAGATGTGATGACAGATGAAAAGTCTGAAGAGGATATTGAACATGAAACAGGTGTGTTTACCTGTTGGTCCAATGTGTTTGAGGGGCCTGGTCTTTACTGGGGGCCTGCAGGGCAGGAGTGTGTGCGTGTGCATGAGAATGTGTGTTGGCGGATGGGTTGGAGGAGCCCGAGGAGCCCTGGGAGGGGGAGTAGTCGGAGTAGGTGGCTGAGGAACCACTGTGGTTCAGACAGTGGAGCTTATCCACCTCCTCATCTGTTGACTCTGAATGGAGACAGACATAGAGGCGATCGTCTCTCTTCAAAATATGCCACACTAAATAATACTTCTGTTGACAAAATAAATAGTTTTATGCTGCTAAACTTGAAGAACTTAAGTTTAAATCATAAAAAATGTTGTGATCTAATTCTATCGGCTTTTTTTACTGACTGAACTGTCAGTAAATCAGGCACCAGTCCTCCTGCAGACATATAAGTTTTAGACAATACATGGAAGTATGGATGAACTGCAGCATCAAAATAAATCAACAAACTCAACAAATTTGACTCTTAAATTGTTAATCTTTTGTTTGTATGATCAGCTGCTCCATTTCCATCCAACATATCACTTGTATGTTTGCCCTACGTTATTATGTTATATTGGTGTTTCTGGTAAAATATTTATTTTTTTTGTCTGCAGTTGGATAAAAATAACAGTTTCAGAAAACCATAAAGCATCTTTGTTTTATTTCGTTAAAGGTAATACGTATGTATCAAACGAACCCTCCTACCAGGAATACTAAGCTAAGCAGACATCTGTTTGAGCTTTTTTATTTTGCAATTTGTTCCCCTAGAGCTGACTATATGAAATAGCTCTGATGAAGCTACAGTTTGTCATGAGGAACAGACATAACTGTCTTTAGGAGCCACCATTAAATTACTAAATGCATAATTTAGAGCAAATGCTCTAAGCTCTTTTTTTTGATTAAATGCAAAACTGAACTTTGTTTCCTTGCAATGAAATAAATGTCTTCACATAAACCAAATTAAAATGGGACAAACTAAACACTGGTTACATTAAACAGACACGAACATCTACTCTAGAGGTTCATTGAATCTCTTCTTGTCTCTCTCCACGACAGGTTCAAGTTAATCTGCCGTAGAATATGACTAATTAATGGATAACCTTTGCTTCATGCCTCACAGCTCCTAAATAAAAGGGAACATTAAGATATAATTTAAGCCTTTTGATTATATTGCAGCTTACAGGTCTTGATACCGTACCTTTTTTATCCTTTCCCAGCAGCACCACCTTTGGTTTGTACATTGGTGGCTCCACCAGAGTTGGCCTCATGTCTGAGATACGGATGTCGTTGGGAGAACCACCCATCGAGTCCTAAACCACAATAAATAAACTCAGAATTTCATATATCTACAGTGCACTTTGCATTTATTTATTGGCCCTCCGTAAAATGTAAAATGAATAAAAATAAATGAATCTTTCAATGCTGAAGCAAATCGAGCTTTGAAAGATTTAGAATGATATTATCTCTACATTCAGTGTGTGTGCTGTTTATTTTTGCAAATCCCATACGCCAAGAGGACAGCACTTTGTCTGATCCTACTGTACAACATTTTACAAAGTTGAGGCACACAGTGCAACCTGGTGATCAGTAGAAAAGATGAACTGATCTGCATTTATTGGCCTGGGAATTATGAAGTCATGGATTCCTAATAAAGGTCACAGATACAAAAAATGTAAAGCATAAGGAAAGGACCTGATCAGTGTACCACGTTGTTACGCACCAATGAACACACAGTAGGATATGCACAGATTTTGTATGTTTTTTGATGCAATAAATGGTGCAGCATGCTATAAAAACATTACTACAAATATTCCCTTTTTATCTAAAAGATGCAAATCACCAAAACAATCAGCAAAACATTATACCTGAACTAAGGTTTTCTGTTCTCAGAATTTAATTATAAAAACAACAATCTTTATTTTCCCAATGACCGCATGAATCCTGCATTTCAACAAACAGAAGCAAACACTTAGCTCCTATGTTTTTGCTCTGTGCTTGTTGTGTGTGATTAGCTGTACCTCAGAGCTCTCTGTTAAGTCCTCTTTGTCCTTCCTCTTGGGAATGTCAATGCCAGAGTTATGCATTGATCCTTGATCCATTAACTGAGACTGAGAGAAGTCCTGCATCTCTCTGTCAGTCACCTGGCAAACAGTTTCATTTCTTCCATCAAATGAATCAAATACCTGCATCAACTGAGCAAAGAATATGATTAAAATACACCAAACAGCCAAGTGTTCCAATAACTTCCATCTCTTACATTGATGAGTTAAAGTTTTAAAGGGTAACAAAATATCTTTGTGCTAAGAATGAATGGTCAATTAAGTTCCTGTATGTGAGAAGGGTGAATATTTCTTTGCCTGGTAAATAAGCATGATATCCAGGGACTTCTCTATTAACTATTGTTATTTAGTGTTAAAAATACATAAGTATATTTGTCAGTCATATAGATCTGAGGAACTTTCAGAAGCATGTGATTCGTCTACAGGTCCGGCTGAAGATGCATGGCAAAAATCACCTTTGATCAACAACTCTAAGCCAGCGATGTGAAACCAATAGAATATTCTTGCTATGACATGAAATCATGAAGTAATTTCTTCTGCTCTCTGCACTCATCCCCTTTGAACAGGCTGCTGCTGTTCTCACCTCTTTAGGAGGCAGGGGCCACGGTGGCTCATATGATTCTTTGCTGAGGTGCGTATGTTCCATGTTGGTTCCTGCTGAGGTGGCACTCCCTGAGCTCAGCTGGTGCTGGTGCCCATGTCCAGGATGCATGCCTTTACCCACAAGGCTCTGCACTGATTTGACCATGTTTTTCAGATCCTCGGGGTATGGGGTTGGGTAGCGCTTTAGGTTGATCTCCACCTACAATAAAGCAAAAAAAAAGTTTTCATTGTTTTTTTTAGCAGATTCAGTTTCATTATCATATTTGAATTATGCCATTGCTGCGGTTATTATTAAACAACAATGATAAAGAGGTATTATAAAATATTTGTGCTGAAAGATGGCAGCATCAGCAAGTCTATGAAGGGGTTAGAGAAACCAACAGTAACACAAATACAAAAAGCTGACCTTAACCTTTCCAGAGTTGTCTTCCTCTTCTTTCTTGTCCTCAAAGTCAAAGGCCACAGTCATCCTCTGCTGTCTTTGTTCTTCCCACAGCGTAGGATTGAAGCTGTCACTATCCGACTGATAATCTGCATACATTCACAAATACAGCAGCTTTTAATGATTAGAAGGGGCCACATTTACAACAGCTTTAAGATTGCCTTCAATCTCACATTCTACAGCAAATGGTGGAGAAATAGGTGCATTTATTCATACAGCGCTTTTTTTCAGACAGTTTTTTTGTTAATCTTGTTTCTTTATTATTACAAGAACAGTGCATAGTAATAAAATTATGGTCAATACTTCAGGGTCAGATAGAAAGGCCTGCATTTCACACACGGGCCCTTCTAGACAGATGGTAATGGTCAACCCCCCAAAAAACAAAAATAATGAGATTAATATGATAGATTGTTTCTTAAAATAATATAGGATGTCATTTTGTGCTTCATAGAAATGTAACCAAATGGTGTAAAATGAAGCAGTGACATGTAGCAACTGCAGAAGTTATTTGAATTCGTCTGTTGTAATTTAGTCCAAAGCCCAATTCAAAACATTTCTGCTGACCTGTGAGCCTCTGCTTATTGAGTTAAACAGACTACAACTATAGTCTAAATATAAAGCGACAAAAACATCGATAATTACCTATAGGTTAATTTCTTGATACCATTTATATGTGTTCCAAGATTTTTCCTAGATGCACAAAGTTTTTTTTACTGTTAAAATGCTTGTTAAAAAACATACTTAAATTCAGTGGTAAACAAAGTACTTACAAACCTAAGCTAAGCCAAAAAAATACTCAAGTAAACATACTCAAAAACGTACTTAAGTGGATTTATGCAGTTACTCTCGACCACTACTTAAATTCACCTTGAAAAATAATAAATCATTTTGCTTTTATTAGTGCTGAGAACCAAACACAGGTCAGGAGACCAGCCCTGCTGCAGAACATAAGGGAGGCCTCACCACCAGTCCCTTTAAAACGCTTTCAAAAACACATCTTTCCTCTGACCTTTTTGTACTTTGTGAGTTAATTGTTTCATATTGAAAATATGTTGTTCTTATGTTAATTAAATGTTTGCATGTTTTCTTAAGTTGTTTTTTTTTTCTTTAGCTTTTTTCTGTACAGCACTTTAGCCTGTGTGCTTGTTTTAAGGGCTTCAGCAATAAAATTGGCTTAAATAATCCTTCAGGAACTGTTTTGTGGAAGAGATGTAACTGTCCAGGGCAATTATTATGAATTCAGTTTTTTTGTGTGTAGCTGCAGATATTTGATTACAAGCAATGTAAAAATTAAAGTTTGTGAACAGTAGTGGGCTTTAATGAGCATTAAAGCTAAATATCAGCAAAAATAATATAGGAAACATAACCAAACTGCTATTTTTGCAAGAAGAAAGAACAACTACTGTAACAAAGAAAAGCCATTTTCCAAAGCTGAACCTGATAAACTCCAATCGGTAGATCTGACAGTATTTTATAAGCCCATTAAAGCCCTTAGTAAAGAAAAAGAAAATCACATCGAGACCGATCCAGATATTTCAACCAAATAAAACCAGAGGATTTCCTAGAAGCTGAGTTGAAAGTTCCTTAACAAAGAAAGATTGAAAAAAAGAATCCTAAATGGCTACAGGTGAGCTTTCTTAAATGATCTCAGACAACATTGAAACTTCATGTGGCACCACATAGAAAAACCTTTTTTATACCTTCATCATGTCTGGGCTGTTGTGGAAACATGTAGTTGGTCAAAACCTTTTGTTTGGTTTCTGGATGAGCTTCTGTCTGCAGTGGGATCAAAGCTTTGGACTGAAAAATACAGAAAGAAACTTTCAAACTTTCATTCTGCAGGAACCAGTCACATCACATTCAGGCTAATGTGATGTGACTGACAAATTTACAAAAAAGAAAGCAAGGAAATGACAACTCCTTATTGAACACTAACCAGTAAGCTCTTAATGAAACGTTAATGTGGATTCTTTTATATGCAGAATGCAGCATTGCTAGCCCTTTAAAACTATTGACTCCTTATACCTCTAGAACCAACCTGTGGGCAAAGCATGGTCAAAGGGTTAATAATTAAATCTTAATATCTATTTTTTTTCCCTTATAAATACATACATAAGGTAGCAATATTTAAAAGCAATATGTAATTTCATTTTTTTTTCTTTTTTAATGTGCTACTGGCTTGAATAGGCAGATATATATTCACTATTTGCTTGCTTTGATTAAACTTTAACAGTATTCTTATATTCTATAGCAGTACAGCATAGGTTGAATTATAGATCAATATTGTAAAGAAAAAAGTGACGAGCAAAAACTTCACTTCCTCGGAACATAAAATATTTGGCCTCTTATGAGGAAAATCAAGTAACATACAAGTTTGCAAAAAAAAAAAAATACGTTTCAAAATGATGTTTTGGCAAAAAAAAGCATAATCTCTGATTTAGTCTTGTACAAAATATGTATTTTAAATATGTATTAATACTTTGCATATGCAAATATGTATAAATATGTACTGTTTTTCCTCAATGCATCTATTCCTCAAAAAAAATGCATCAAAAGTAAATGCTGCTTTTCAAAATAAAAGACTGTGATGGAAAACACTTTGGAAGTATTTTGTAAATCTGCTTGTTCACCAGCTCTGGTAAATGATTCTCATGATGATGGCTAGAAGTGTTGTTATATATATATCACTTAGCCGAGGTTTTCTCCTGCAGGATAAAGGACAGATACCTGATTGTCAGAGAGCCACAGAGCTGCCAGGTCCTTCAGCTTGGTGAAGGTAAATGGTAGATTCTTCAACCTTGGAGGAAGACAGAAAGATTATTGGAAAGAATAGAGATGTTCCATGTTCCCACTCACTGTAGAGCCTGCAGAGCATGCTACCATGGCAACACACTCTGATTTCCATGGTTACCATAGGCCGTGTTGCAGTAAGAAGAAAAGCGGCCAAGCTGCCATTGAGAACTTATTGCCTGATTGTAAACTTGTTGTCACCTGGAATCGAAGCCCAGATTTTGCATCAGCAGGCTCATGTATTTACCTGTTGTCACTGAGGTTAAGAACACGTAGTTTGGTCATCTGCCCGATTTCATCAGGCAGAAACTCCAGTTTGTTGGACCGAAGTGACATCACCGTCACATTCTTGCAGTTGCCGATCTAGAACAGGAACACACACACAGACTCGAGCCATCAAAACAAACTACAGTCTTCTGCTAAAGCTTATACTCTGGAATAGAGTTACATTGTTTTCTAATAACAAATATTCAAGTGTTAGATCCACACAAGATATGGCAGAGCTGTGAAGTGGTAGAATAATGATAGAAGATAAAAGGTTTTAGCAAAAATCAATGTGAGGAAGAAGTGCAGCATGCATTTGTGTTCAGGCTGTTACACTCAGATAAGCCCAAGCACAATCCAGTGCAACAAACGTGCCTTCAGAATTCACCTTTTTAGTGAAAAGTCCATAACGGGCTTAGCCATTTGTTGGAGAATATTAGAGAAGAAACTAATAGAGAAGTTGTGGAGAATTTTAAAGTAGGACTAGTTTATAAAACTAGCCCAGATTTGAATATATCACATCATACTATTCCTTAGATAATCTGGAGAATGAAATGAGACTAAAGTGCACAGCTGCCTCTATACTGAGCCACAGCCATCCACAAAAACTGAGCCTTAATCAGACAAACACAGCATAGCTTTGGAGAAGCAGCAGATAGACAGCTTAAACATTGGTCAAACAAACCTGACCTTTATGGAGAAGTGGAAAGAAGAAAGGCATTATTGAAACCAAGCTAGAAAAAAGCCCATACTGTAGTTTGCAGCAAACCACGTCAACAAAACGTTTTTTGAAGCTGCTTGGGTCAAATGAGACTAAAATTATATTTAAGGGAAACATACAAAATTCTCTGCATGGAAGAAAAAGTAATACTGCACATTACCCTCAACACAGCAGCAAACATTTTAAACAGCCAAATGAAGGCCAGTCAGAGACGATGGGAAAATGGAGCAAAATGTAGGGCAATGGAGTGAGAAAATAAGCAAAGAGGCAAGACAGGGCAGCTGGACAGTAACACTAAACATATTGCAAGAACTATAATCAAGTAACTCAAATGTCTGTCCATAAGGTGCAGATCCTTTAAGACAAATCTAAGGTCATATCCACTTAAAATACCTCTGAGAGTAAAATACCTCTACACCATAGGACCAAGTTTCACATTCTGTTAATAACCTAATAATAAGCCATGGTTCACAAACTCCAACGTTTTTTTTTATATGTCTCTTTTGAAAAAATATTAGAAGTTTGTGAACCATGGCTTATAATAAACAATGCTCTACTTGAACATGGCTCAGTCAAAGTCTAAACTTCAATCCAAATGAGAATATGTTTAAAAATTGAGCAAAGTAATTCACAGATGCTGTCAATTCACCATGAGAATGAGCTATTTTGGAAGAGAGATGACAAAGAGTCAAGTCTTTAGGTATGTAACACGCTAGCTCCCATCAAAAATCCTGCAGCTATGTTTTTTACATATTATTGAATCAAGAGGCCTCAATAAAAATACATGTTTAAAATGTATAACTTCAACAGAAAACCAACAAAACAAACTAATAAACCCAAATCTTGATACAAGACATGGCAGCGTAAACAATGAAAAAGCTCAGGTGGGTTAAAAGGACACCTTCACTGAGGGCCTTTTTTTAGATGTATTTTTTATCTCTTATTTATTATCTTTAATTTTGGTGTGATTTTTTGCTTGTCTATTCTTAATGCACCTTTTCCTCCTTGTTTTGCACCTTATCCACCTTGCCATTATGTGACAAGTGAATTTCTCCGCTGTGAGATCAATAAAACTCATCTATCTATCTATCTAGAATGGATGGATTCAGTGGTTACATTGTTTGTGGTTAAATCTAAATCTTTCTAAAGGGTTTTAAGAGGAACATCTGATTTGAAAAAGTTTTTTTTTTTTTTTTATGTTTATCTTAAGTTTTACATGGTGTCAGTGTTATTGCTGAAATCAATGAGCTTACCTCCCGTGGCAGCTCTGTGAGGAAGTTCTCATCTGCAGCAAAAGTTCTCAAGCTGTGCAGGTATCCAACGGTGGGAGGTAACGACTCCAGCTCATTACAGCTACAGTCCAACTCCTCCAAAAGAGACAGGCTAAATGAAAGCAAGAGAGGACATGAAAAGAAAAGAAGGGGAGTCATTCTGAAGGCTGTAACATGTCTGTGGCCATTGTATAAAATATTCTTTATCTCTAAAGAGATCAATTCCATGAAAAGACTGAAACAGAAGGTAAAATAATTCTATTATTTAACCTGTATTATGTGACCTTTTTCTTTATCGAAACAAATATAACATTTATAGATCCCACCAATAGTTTGCTCCCCGTTGTGATTGCAAAGAAAAAGGTTAAAAAATAACAGAATGAAAATATAAATATGAAAAAATGATAATTGGATTATTTTAACCTGTAACTACAATTTAAGGAAACAAATTTTTCTTTATTGGCAACATGAGCTCATTATCTTTCAGTCTTTACATGGAAAAATATTAATAAAATCTAATAAAAGCAACTATAAACAGGGCAAAAAGATTAATTATTCAGGTATAATTTTGTGTGTGTATGTGTGTATATTTTTATATATATATATATACATACTGTATATATAGATAGATATAGTTATATAGCTATATAGATATCTATATATCAGCTCCTTTACAGTGACATCTAGTTCAACCTGTCAAGGACACTGGACTGCCCTTTACACGTCTTTACTGGTCTGACATCAAAGTAACAGCATGCTAATGCTAATGAGAAAACAATTTTACATTCACTGTTAACATTACATTAGTCTGCCTTATTATTCCCAACAGATGGGACCATCTGGGCTACCATACTGTCTGAAATGGGAGCAGATGAGATTGGAGAAAGAAAGAGGGGAGGTGTAAGGGAAGGTTATCTAATTTAAAAAACATTTACCAACCATAACGTTTACTATTATGGTTCCAGTTATCATCTTCAGATATAAGAATCTAGGTTTAAAGTTTTTTCTTTCACTTTTCAGTTTTATATCCAGTTAAAACTAGTAGTACAGCATAATTGAGTTTTATAATTAAAAAACTAGTCTAATAAAAAACTTAGGGTTCGTTTTTGTCGGCATCTATGGACCAAACTTCTGCCACGATAAGATTTTACCAAACAGCTCCGTAATCAGCAAAATATAATTGTTAAAGTGTTTTGACCCCACTCCTACCCCACCAGGTGTTACTTTGGTAAAAAAGTAACATTCTACTTTAAGTTAGTGTGATTCAGTAGGATGAGTTTATCACTCAAGTCACCTTTATTGAAAATATTAAACTAAAAATACTGAATCTATTAAATTAAAATAAATTAGATTTGTAAAAATATCATCAGGTAGTGGCAGAATATTTTTTTCTTCCACACAAAACCACTACAAGAGGCCCGTCTGTGGAAAACAACACTGCTTCTCCTCAAAGGTTCACCTTACATTGGTTCTAAAGCTGCTGTATGTTAAATAAACAAATATGGCTGCCCTTCCATCTTTAGCATTAGGTGTCATTTTTTAATATTTTCACTAGTAGCAAAGTAAAAAATATTTCACTGAATTTATTAATATGTTAGAATTAATTTCTGTAGCATAAATATAAAATACCCTAACCATTAAACTAGCCATCATACTAATCTATTAACCTTTGAAACATGGCATCTAAGGTTTAAAGCCGATGTTCAGGTCTCTTAGTATAGAAGTTGTGAATTACTGCATTTCTCCTTTTGAGAAACTAACAGGGCTTTCAGGCCTAAAGGCTTATTTTATTAACACTGAAACTATATATTCTATTAGGTAAACTGCAAAATAAAAAGGAAATTTAAAATCTTGGAATAAAGGTTTAATATTCAGCAGGGGTGAAATGATATTAACTTCAAGCAATGGATATGAAACAGAAAGCTCTTTCATTAATCTACAAAACTACTTATCAGCACCAAATCCTGGGACTTGTTCAGGAAGACAGAGAACTTTCAGGGTGTTCAGATACAGAACTTGCAAACATGTTAAACTTATAGAGTTAAATGGAATACCTGCAGTCAGCCAGGTTAACAACAAAAAAAGACACAAGTTTAAAGATGATTGTTTCCACAAATTCTGTAAGTCTTATATAAAAATGGTGAACAGTGGACAGCATTATTAAAATTATAATAAACCAGTTAATTTATCAACATATCTTTCTTTTTAAAGTAAACAATAGGTTTACTGTAACGTATCCGATGCACTGATATGAACAAGACTACAGTCATAGCACTACAGTAACATTACATGCAATCATTTTCCTTTTCTGTGTTTTTTTATTCATTCTTTTGAATTATAAAAGTGATTTAAAGATGAAATCAAGCTGTGAATACAGTAAAGAACTTTGTTTGATGTTTGCACGTAATCTTTATGGACATGAAATGTTCCCCACATTGACAGCATGTGGTAGCAAGCTTTCATTTTCTGTATCTGCTGCACGGCTGAACATCTGTCTCTGAACAAGCCCTTAAATCCAGAAGGCTCATGTTACTCACCCTTGCTTTGGCTTCGGACTAACGCCATGGCACCGCAGGAAACATAACACACAGACCCCCCCCAACCAAAAATCAGCCAGCATTACAATACAGTAATAAACAAGATAAACGACCCACCTAAAACCCCTACATCTTCATTATAAACTGCCAAGATTAGTTGGCTGAAGTAGGTTTTAAATAGAACAAAACAATGATTATGAAATCCAATATCTACAGATAAAGTGTTCATAATCCATAGACTTTGTCACATTTTGGACACGTTAACCACAAGCTTTAGAGTTTCTTATGTGATAGATCAACACAAAGTCAGAAAAAAAGAAAAGGATGAATAGTTTTTTTTCATTTTACAATCAGAATTCAGAAAAACGTAGTGTGCATATGGTGATATATTTAGCCTCTTTTACTCTGACTCCATAAAATAAAATCTAGTGCAACCAATCCGCCACAGAAGCCACTTATTGCGGCAATGAAGGTATATTCTATACTCTTAAGTACAGCTGTTCTGTGAAAGACTCCCAGATTGTTTGAGAATATTTGTGAACAGTCACAACAATTAAGACCAAGGAACGCAGCAGACGGCTGAGGTATAAAGCTATAACATAGAACAATATACACCATATAAAAGGGAAATCAATTTAAAAACCCAAATATCTGTTTTTCTATTTTATTCAAAGTGGCATTAAAATTGTGGGTCCTTCTCAATCATCAGAGGAAGATTCTTTCTTGGTTTAACAGCGATGAAACTATATTTTCTAAGACCAATAAGACCATTCTTATCCTTGTTCATCATCTATCCATTCTCTATCACTTGTCTTCCAGGTCCTGTCTCCAGCAGTCTATGGGCCGGGGAACAACCAGGACAGGCCACCAGTACATCGCAGGGCAACACAGAGACACACAAACATGAATGCATATGCACTCACACCTAAGGGAAATTTAGAGACACTAGTTAACCAAACAGTCATGTTTTTGGACTGTGGGAAGCTGGAATAGCCATAGAGAACTCACACATGCATGGGGAGAACATGCAGACTCCAGGCAGAAAGATCCTTAGCCAGAATTTGAACCCAGGACCCTTTTGCTGAAAGACAATAGTACTACACACTGCTCCACTGTGCAGCCCCATATCAAATCAAATCAAATCCATTTTAGTTATACAGCACCTTAAAGGAGAGGCGCCATACTGCAGGGACAGCGGGCCACCATTTTTACAAACCATACTTGAAGTGCAAACCAGAAATTGGGAAATTCAGCCCCTCCATTAAATTCCTGTTTGATTTTGGAACTGACTTCTGGCATTGATTGCAAAAATGGTGGCACCCTGCCCCCGCACACAAATTACAAGATCAACTTATACCTATCTATCTATCTATCTATCTATCTATCTATCTATCTATCTATCTATCTATCTATCTATCTATCTATCTATC